>JAEQBH010007425.1:0-162338 GCA_016808115.1 Tetrastigma voinierianum | reverse complement strand
AGAACGAGGGCCAAATTCACCCCTTCAAAAGCCGATAATATAGTTAACCTAAATAATTCACATTTGTTTATCACATTATCCCAATCGTATGTTAGAGTGAAAGCTACCATTTTAACATTGGAAGTATAGTTGAAGGGATTCCCATCCATAAGCGGCGATTGAGGACAAACAATATCAGACTCTTGCAAAGCATCCATAGTGGAAAATTTAGGATGAAGTTGGATTGGTAGGCAAATCCCATTAATGAGAGAAAACGAGAGGTAAAGATCAAAAGTAAAATTAGGAAACCCCACTCCAAAATTCTTTTTTCATTTACATTTCCGTTACTCTATTAGAACATGTGCACTGACAGGGAAAGCAAATAGCCAATATATAAGTCTGTTCATTCATTTGCTTTTGGAGAAGCTCCGGGGAGTAACATCCTCCATCCCATCTTACCTTTTTACCACTTGATCTACGCCTAAAAAGCTAATAAATTAATTCTTTATTTTATTTAAACTCATTTTATTTATTTTTCTCTATTATAAGAATGCTGAAGAATAATGTCCCAGCAGCTGCTGCAGCAAAAACAGCAGTAATTCAGATGAGAGAGGAGGTCCTGTTTAGACAATGTAGTAACTTGAATAACCAGGAACACAAACACAAACACAAACACTTAGCTTTGAATTTTGGGTTCATATATACGTAGAGAAAGAAGAGACAGTGTGAGAAATAAACAAGCTGAAAGAAGAATTACCCATCATGATTTCTAACGGAACTGTTGCTGATCATCTTCATGGTGAACGAGCTAAACCTGGATCCCTCACATGGCCAACTCGAATGAAAATTGCCATAGAGGCTGCAAGTGCACTGAAATATTTCCATGCTTCTGATATCATCCACCGCGATGTCAAAACCAACAATATTCTCCTCAGCGACGACTTCGCTGTATAAGTTGCAGATTTTGGGCTGTCCGGTCTCTTCCCAACAGATGTTACTCATGTTTCTACTGCTCCAGACCTCCTGGATATGTTGATCCTGACTATCACCAATGCTACCAGCTTACGAGCAAGAGTGACGTCTATAGCTTTGGGGTCGTCCTGATTGAGCTCATATCGTCAATGCCTGATGTTGACATCACAAGACACCGGCATGAGATTAACTTGTCTAACATCTCTATCAACAAGATCCAAAACCATGCATTGCATGAGCTTGTTGACACTTCCCTTGGGTTTAATTCAGACCACAATGTGACAAGGGTGATAATGGCTGTGGCAGAGTTGGCATTTCAGTGTTTGCAAAATGAGAAGGAAATGAGACCTGCAATGAATGAAGTGCATGAGATCCTGAAGGGCATTGAGAGTGAGGGTTACAATGTAGTAAAGGCAGAGGGAGGTAATGGAGATTCCAGCAGACAGTGCTGGGTTATCAAGGGTAAGGAAACACCGTCTTCAATGGGATTCCCGTGACTACAAATTGGGTCAGTTGGCCCTCAACCACCAACGGCAGTAGCTGAGTTTTCCTCAGGACTCACTGAGTTCTCACTACAACAAATATGAGCTATAGTGACCTAGTTTTAACTGGGGTCATAAAAATTCGTAACTAAAATACATATTTTTCAATCTTTTAGTTGGAGAAATGAAGTAGCCATGACTATATGAAGAATTTCGGGAACTTTTAGCCAGGGAAATTTAGTGGCCGTGACCATACAATGCGCAATTGACGCATCAATTTGAAGACCGCTACCATAGATCTACGATAGACACATGGTTTTTGACGGCTGCCATATTGTGCCCTAAATATTTACCATTTTTCCTGTACGACCTCCTCAATGAACACCGACCTTCGATTGAAAAAACTATCCCGCGAGGGCAATCTCTATTGGCTCGCTTGCGCCTAGGATCGTTGAATGGCTTCGATGCTCATACTCCTCCTTCTCTGTCATGGCTTCCGATTCTGACTTGGCCTCATATATGATTGCAGTGAATGAGGATCTCAGTGGCGCCGCAGGTGGCTCCGCCACTGCGTATGCGCTTCATTGGTTCTAACTTCACCGATTGGGCGCCTTTCTTTGTGTTACACTATTTTGTCGGGCGACAAATTCGCATTCAGCGCATACCCGTCTGGTGATGAATCGTGCGGATCCAAACCTTTACTACTCGATGCGAAAATTATGTCAAGTGATATTGATGGTTTACATGGATCGACCGAACGGGAGTTTGTACTGTTTTAGCGAGAAGATATGATTGCTCTCATCCTTCAATTCTTGCACAAGAGTGGAAGCCGCTTAACGATTCTTAATCCCAAAGCTGACATGAAAATTTTAAATGTAGTCGTTCGTGTAATTGTTCTTTTCTCGAATATGGTGGAAGTTCGATAAAACAAAACTCAACCGATTTTATTTATCAATAATGGAGACAATTGATGTCAGCAGAGGTTTGGCATTTTCCTCGATGTAAAACATTATTCTTTCATCGATTATCGTTTTTTTTATGATTTCACTTCTGATTTTTCACCTATCATATGGTTTTCTAGTATTTCCTAGTATTCGCTTCTTGTTCTCAAATTAATACTTTACCATTTCATTCTCTCCCATTTCTAACTTTATCTTCATTTCCTTTTCAAGCAATGAATTTGATGGTTGAACCACCACGCGCTCGCTTGTTGATTTATGTTTGGATTTCATCCATATTAGCTCTTTTCTGTATATTTATTTCTTTGGTATTTCTAAATTTCCATTTTTTTAGTCTCCACATTGTGGTTTCCTTTGTTTTCTTAAGAGACCTTTAAAAATCTTGGAAAATTTCTTGCCCATATGCACAATTTGATCCGCTTTTGTTTCTCATGTTTCACTTGGTGCTTCAAGGTCGAATCGGTATAGCAGAGCTCATAGCTCTTGAGATATCAAAACAGTTCCCGCTTACTAACTTTAATTGGTTTCGTCAACCTTTTAGGACTGATTATTCACTCTCTCATGGAATCACTTCAACGCTTCAAGAAGCCTTGGGCTCATGAGCACTAACCTATTAGCTCACTTTTTGTTTCATGTTTGACGTTTTTAGATTGGCATTTGAAATTTTCCTCAAATTTCCTGTTACAGGAAAATTCATGCTCTAGATTGACATTTGAAAATTTCCTAACAACTTCTCTTAGGAAGTTAATCTTAATAACAGTTCAAGATCATTTGGTTGTGAGAATGCTTGGATGATCAACATAGATAAATTGTAAGCTGGACCTAGGATCGATATGGAGTAGGTGAAGAAAGGAAATGTAGGGCACTCACTCAAAAGAGAGGGAGTGGTTGTTGATTATTAATGTTTTTCAAATGCTTTTATGTTCTTGTTTGCTAGCAAAAAGAAACCAACTGATTGCATTTCTCTGTTTTTTGTTCTCACAGTTCGAAATAGGAGAGTTTCTTA
The DNA here is from genome assembly GCA_016808115.1 of Tetrastigma voinierianum. NCBI lineage: Eukaryota > Viridiplantae > Streptophyta > Magnoliopsida > Vitales > Vitaceae > Tetrastigma > Tetrastigma voinierianum. The sequence continues at coordinate 158,940 of JAEQBH010007425.1, read as the reverse complement.
CTGGATACAAATCAATAGGTGACCCTGTACAATCTCAATTCATCTTTCTTAATATGTTGCAGGCTCAAGTTTTTCTTCAATTTCCCAGATATCTTTTTTTTTTGTCCATATTATATATTGAGGCTGAAGAAAACTAGTTCACTATTTCACTGCATTTCCATAGGTACTCTGCTAATCTAAAAAATCTGCAGAGATTTTAATTTTACAGTTATTTTACCATCTCAGGTTTTTGTGAGGCAGGTTCTTTTTCCATGGGATGTACAGGAGTTAAATCCCTCTGAAGCCTAAACAACAAGTTTAGATGATTTGTTGGTGTAAGGCGATGGGGTGTTTATGATGTGAATCTGGTATTGAGATTAATTAAGGTTTTTGTTAGTAATGATAGTGTGTCTGCTCAGAAGATGAAGAAAGTTGGAAGATTGATTGATAAGTATTTGGGAGAGGTTTCTCCTGATCAGAACATGAAGGTCTCAAAGTTTCTTGGAGTTGTAGAGAGTTTTACCAGATTCTGCAAGAGATTGTTTTGATGGAGTTTACAGAGGTATTAATATCAATCTTCAGGTGACTGTTAATTACTACATAACCCATTTCTTTTCTTTTCTTGGAAAACTAAAGACTAAAAAGAAAACATAACTTTTTACTGTTCATGTGAATATTTTCCTAGAAACAAATGATTTTCTACTCAACTTTTGGCATCAGTTTTCAAACTGTCTTTGTCTCAAACCTTTTGGCATATTCCTGGAAAATTGTCTTCTTCTACTTGTACATTTCATAATTGGACACCCATAAAAGTTACTAAATTAATGGTTATCCTATAGTACTCAATAGCTTATAATACTGATATGTAATAGTACTTTGAATCTAAAGTAATATATATATATATATATATATACATATTTTTTTATAGGCGTGGATGGATGTCTAGACACCTTTTTTGAATGCAGTTATCGGGCTCGAAAACCTTCGCAATAAGATGTCAATCTATACGATTGATCTGTTTGGGTCGCCATACGAAGCAACAAAATGGCTGAAGGATCACAAAGTGCCTGAGACATACATAGGAAATAGCGAAATGTCATGATGCACTTCAATTCTTAAAACTCGAGGATATCTCTAACTCGATTGATTATCGAGGATCAAGAATCAAGACTAGAGGTCTCTAATTTACATTTTTCCTTTTTTTTTCTATTTCAAAAATAAAAATTTCATTTTATTATTTTTCTCATTAATTTCAGAAAGTAGTAGAAAATATTACTCATTTTCCAACATTTCGTTTGGATTTCGCATCTATGCAACCGCAGCAATGACATTCTGATGAAGCCCTCCTAATCTTACTCATTAATTATGATGAAATGCTCAAGACACAGAAAAAAAGGAAAAGGTGAAAGAAAGATAAACATTAGACAATATTAAAAAAAGAAGCAGAATATTGCTTCATCTCTTCTATAATTACCATTTCAGCTTCCAATCAAATTTTTTCCATGTAATCGGGATATCAGATAATGGCTGGTCGCTTACGACCGAGACTCTCTTCCAAAATGCAGGTTTCAAGATTACATTAAATAATCATTATCTCGATTATCTCCTTGCCATAGCATTTCACCAACCCAACATACACATGCTTTGTTACTAAGAATTTGGGTGCCCGGTATCAATACCTTGAAAGCATGTTTGATACCATTAATTATAAACAATAAGTTTTTGAATAATTGTCGTAACTTATTGTAAACTTGCTCCGGGTCAACCACAATCCATGACTATAAATCTTCCCTTTGCGAATGGGTCGCTATAAACCACTGCTATAAACCATCCCTATGGTCAGTCAATTAGAAACTCGTGGCAATAAATCCACCTTATGGCCTCACAACTATAAATCGCTGGCGCAAAACCGTCATATGGCCTGGGCCTTCAACCAAAACCGCGCTTATAACCATCCCTTTGCGGTCGCAAATAATCACAAACCGCGCTATAAACCAGACTCATGGCTCCGGGGTCAACCACAAACCGTGGCTATAAACTATGCCAAATTATTAAATATCGGAAGAGCCTATAGCCACCGCTATGAAGTGACCGTGATCTATAGATTTCTTCACACCACCTATGGTCACATGCCATGTCGAGGTTGTCTTCATCCGCAGCCTATATTTTTAGCCGCATTATATACTACTTCTTAGCCTGGTCGATTGTCGCTGCTAAAGGCTTTCTTCCTAGTAGTGTCTTGAAGCACATATCATCAATAAGAACAATGATCCCATACTCAGGAAAAAAGAGCAAAAAGAAGGTTAGTGATGCCATTTTCTTCATCTACTCAATTTTGATGTCTCACGATGTATATATTATAGAATCATCATTGATAAACCAATGTTCTTCGTTAGTAGTGAAATTTTTTTATTTATTACTTGCCCGCTATTTAGAATGATGTTAAATATTTGTTTTGCTTTAGTGTTTGATCTGCATATCGACAATGTATTCCACTAAGATCACTTCAGATGTCAGGTATTGAAATGTGTGGTGCAACCCATCATCCTAAGTATACGTACAAAGAAGACGACTAATTCCACTAAAGTTTAAGTTTCCTGTGAAGGGAAATAGAATAAATGTGGATGACGCTGATCCCATTCTCTCAGATCCCATCTGCCCTTTCCATCTCTAAATAAACTATACTGCATAGCACTATTACACAAAGGATCTATCTAAATCTCCCTAAATCCTCAAATGTGTAAACTCTAATCACTGGTTATTAGTATAGATTATTATCTTTGTAATGAGAAACGATTAGACAACCATTGTGGCTCGCTTATTAATTTGGCCAACTTTTGTTCCGTTTGGAAAAACAAGAGCAATGCCTCAATTCCAGGGTGTCGGATAGCCCTATTAACACCACCGTGACGCCCAAAACCTGGGGTCCTGCTGGACAACACGTCAACCTCAGGAATATTCGTGATATCGAGTAACCTCGACACCACTCATTTAAAATTCCAAGTAGTCTCATTTGTATGGGGAGTTCTACCCAAAATACAAAACATGTCTCAACAATTAACGATGACCACACAGGGTCCACATGTGAGTAAAATAATGGTCACTTGGGCCCCTGCATCAATACTCACAAAATACATCAGTAATCCATATACAATAGTTCGAGTTAACATATTACTTCCAACAAATGATATATCAAAAATACATGTTCTACAAAACGAATACCAAAGCCACAACCCGGCTTTCTTCTAAAACGCCCTAGTGAGCTGCCGCCCTCCCGTACACTCCCGCACTCGAAATGGATTCCTCAAATGTAAGAGCAGCCTAGTAGTGCACTTCTACATGGGTTACTCCCACCTAAGTGCACGTGTCATAGCAAACAAACACACTAAGCAAATACATGATCCTACTTGAATGTCTACATGCTCAATCCCATGTCCCGAGTCCTCATCGACTTTCACACATTATGTCTGCTTAAATGAGAGTAAACATCCAGTTTCTTTCAAAACAAGCTTTTTGTTCTCTCGAAACTTACTACCAAGCTTCGTGAAATTTTGACTACCCTCCGAGGTGAATTGTCAATAACGCCGCCCGAAACGCCTTCATGGTCCTCATCCGCGGATCTGGCTGACAACTTCTCCAAGACAATTCTTCGAAAAAATCTTCCGTCGAAATTCCTTTCACAAATATTTTTCCTTTTTATTTTCTTTCATGTCATGCACTCACTCCTAATATTCTAGGGCGCCCCAGTGCATATGGAATGCATTATGTCAATCCCAACAAACTCATGCTAATATATATAAAACATGTATATACTATCATAATTAATCCATATAAATAAGATAAATGCACATCAATAACACCAAAATTACTCATGAGCAATTAACAAAAGTACAAGCAATTCATTTTGAATCATTCAACATCATAAAAATTCACACCAGTACCATCAATTATTCACGTGAATGCGAAACCTCTCGTCGCAGACTGCTCACGCCACAACAATGGGGATTTCCCACCCTGGCTCAAAATGTTTTTGAGATCAAAACACTCGCTAATCCAAGCCTCATAACATCATCAACCATTTACATGGCTCTTAGCCATAGAATAACACAAGTAGAAAGATCCCTACCTCTCTCTCGAGTTGTCTAACTCTACCAACCTGTCCACGCCTAGCTCCTCGGCCACAGATCGACTTTGTTTCGCTTCGCCGAGAACCACTCATCCGAACACTCCGAATCTAAAGAGAATGTGAGCTCTCTCTAAAAATAAAAATCCAGCCCTCGCACTCCTCGATCGCCGATTCATTTCCTCAAATGAAGAAGATAACTATTGCATTTTGTCTTATTCTCATTTACATTTATAATAATTCTCATTGTGTCCCTTTTCTTTATTTTTGACACTTGGCACAATCTCAGCCATTCATTTCATCCTCTCACTAATCATGCAACATGTGCTCATGAGTACATGTAGTATTGACTTGTCACATCACATGTCTTTCACGAGCTGCTTAGACTACACCGACACTCCTAAGGCTCGAAAAACATGAAATTTCGACCGGTTCTTAATCTCGACGAAATTCGACGCTACAGCCTAGATTTCAAGTGAGACGATTCCAATCCAGGAAGTTCGTTTCATCATCCGAGATCTGCACTTGATTTTGACCGAAATTACCATTTTGTCATTTTTTAGAAAATTGAATTTTCGTCTTATAATTACATTACATTCGAGGAAGGTCAGTAGACACGACACGCTTCCTTGATCACCACAGTTAGAATACAAAGCATAATAATAGAGGGAATCTGAAAATTGCATACCTGATTTGGAATCCATGGTTGCTTGATGCTAAATCACGAAGATTCGTAAAGTACGATCTCTCAAGATCTTCTCCTTATCCCCGTATTTATGACACCGGCTTAATGAGACCGCCACTACCAAAGGAAAAGTTTTCTCCGAACTGTATGTGAGCATTGAATAACGTATCCCTTAGTTAGGAGGACTCGAGCTTTTATTTACAGAGTATCGACCACGGCCCTCTCATTACGGCCTAAGTCGCATCAAATTTCACACACTTGCCACCCCATATTAAATTAATAAGAATCCTTATGTCTCACTTTATTGCACTAAACTTAATTCAGCTTAATTTTAATTAATAAAGCCTACATAAAAAGGAAAATCTTTACATTCTCCCCACTCGGGGCGATATTAATTGAAACAAAACCTGTGTGCGCACCTTCATTGGTCTAGAGATTATTCTTAATAAATAATCCCATCCCATAAAGTCTCGAACACCGACCACATGAATCGTATGTACTCACGCAGCCCTTCCGGTCACGAAGGCTTAACTTTTATCGATATGGATTCAATATGGTAGTGTGTTAATGGACAATACTCTCATAATCGTTGATACTTCATGTGTTATCTATTTTGTTAGGTCCAAATTCCTCTCTCCTTATGTCACAAACCCAGCGTGTCACCGCAGAATATCCATCATGGTTCCAACTAACTCAGATATGTGTTACCTAGATAGGTAACTCTTTACTCTTTATGTGTACAAGACATATTGTTAAGGCTAATGCCAAGAATGCCCATAGCCTCGTACTTAAGGCTTCACAATGCCTCGAGAGATTTTCAACAATTATATGTAATTAACTTGATAAATCTACATTCACAAATACCTTATCAATGCAAAAAGTTGATACAAATTCAAATATTACAAAAAATGTGCAATGAAATCTGATTCAACCTTCATAAGAGCAACATAAAACTCTAACAAATTACCAATTTACAAGATCCCATGATACCCTAAGCCCATGTTAATGACATGTTGATCAAATAATACGCATGTAAGGCCTTTAGTTAGCTGGACCAATCATATCATCCGCTGGAAATGTGCTCCACCGCAATGTCACCGCTTTTGAACTTTTCCTTTATAGTCGCATTTGACCTCCATATGTGCTTGCATTCCTGAGACCTCTCTGTTGTTGTTAATAAACAACACCGCAGTTATCATTACAATGGCAACTGTATGGGCCTATCCACAAAATCAAACATGGGTTAACTCCTTAATGAGGTTTCGAGCCAAATTTCTTGGAGTAGGTTGCCGAAAAGCATGCTACAAACTCCGCTTGCATGGTGTAGGATGCAATTGATTTCTCGTTTTCTCACTTTTCCATGATATCGCACCTCCTCAACTTAAAGCATGTAACCCGTCGTTGATTTCTTTTCATCCCGACAAATCAAAGAAAGTCCGAATCCGAATACCCAACTAGCCGTAGGTCCTCGAACATGTTTGTAAATCAACATATAGTCTTTGTCCCTCTTTAAGTACTTATAACCTCTCAAGTAAAGAACCCAATGATCGTGGTCCCTGAGCCTGACTGATATCTCCGCCAAGTCCTGCAAACGCACATCCTGGCCACAGACAATGTTGAGCATACATAATAATTCCCCAAGTGCACTAGCATAAGGTACATCCTTAATTAGTTTTCTCAATATCTAAATGAGGACATCATGGACAAACTCAACTTTATCACCTTTACGTATTGTGATAATTCTCGGGCTTACATTGTCGCATGTTGAATCTTCTATCACGATCAACATATGCCCTCCGAGATAAACCCAATAGTCCGCGAGACATTCCCGTAATCTCAAATGCCCGTGACAAAAGACGCCTCACCAAGGTCCTTCATATCAAAGCTCTTCACAACATCCGCTTGCCTCATGCAAGAAATCCATGGTCAATGCCGTAGCGGTGATATCATCCACATGTAGTATTAGAAAATGAATTTCCCTCTCCCACTTTTTACTCACAAGAGATATACATATTAATCTACATCACTCTCAACAAAACCATAGCAACAACACTAAGGAAACTTTAAGACCATTGTCTAGAAGCTTGTTTCGAGACTATACAGACTTTTTCACTACACAAGTGTACTCCGAATCATTTGCCACAAAACCTTCTCGTTGCATCATATAGATTCTTCATTAAGGTCTCCATTGAGAAAAGCGCTTTTAACATCCATCCGGTGTAATTCCATATCGAAATGCATAACCAATGCCATGATCACTCCGAAAGAATCTTAGAAGAGACCGAGAAAAGGTTGCTCATAGTCTACTCCTCTCTCGAAAGTGAAACCTTTTGCTACCAAATCGCTTTCTTTAAACTTCCTCAATCTTCCTTAGGTCCCTTTTAGTCTTATACACCCATTTGCACTAATGGGCTCTATGACCTTCTCGTGTAATTCAACTAGTTCCCAAACTCCATTAAGGCCTCGCAGATCACTTCATCTCTCATCGCATCCAACTACGCTTCGACCGAGGACAAGAAACAAATGCCTCATAGTTATCGGATCGCCCGCGCAACTCGACATCGTGAGTCTTGCTCTCCCATGCACTCAAATAGTCCTGGTATAGCCGATCGTCTCCTAGCCGGATCTCCTTTACCGGAGTAGTAATAGCCACATCCCGCACCTCGAGAGCCTTGGATGAACTCATTAGAGCCGGCTCCCCAACAACAGGATCCCGAGTCTCAACAGTTAAATATGGTGTGTGGAGTTCCCACAACATCTCGTATGAAGGAGATAAAGATACCATATACCTACTCGTGATCATTATCCTCAATAACAGGATAGCCTACTTCTTCGCCACATCAAACCCAAAAACTTAGCTATCTATGATTCCACAATTCAGGCCTCAAATCGGGATTATAGAACCTATATCCTCAATGTTCCGTAAGATACAAAGTAACACCGAGTGGTTCGAGTCCAACTTACTTTAATGTTGGATTATACAACTTCACTTCTCACAGACATCCCTTAAACCTTTAAGATGGCTTGGCTAGGCTTACGCCTACCCATAACTCAAAAGGACAATGGAACAGCCTGTGAGGGTACACGATTCGCATCGTACAAAGTCGCTTTTCAAAGCTTCACCCCATAGAAACTGTGCAAATTGCCTACTAATCATACCTTACCATTTCCATAAGAGTGCGTATTACGCTTTCTTGGCCACACCATTTTGCCAGACTCCTGCATAGTAAACCGTGCCACTATCCCGTAATCCTTAAGTATTTGGCTAACGGTCCCAGTCGTCCCAAGATCGCCATTCTCGCCATAATACTTCTCCACCTCTGGCCGTATCTAACAACCTTTATGACTTTTCCCAACTGCTTTCGACCAACCAAAATTTTCGAACTTGTCAAGAGACCTCGATTTTCTTTAATCAAGTACAAACAACCATATCGAGAATAGTCATCAATAAATGTGATGAAATAAAAATTTCACAAGGTTGCCGTATAAGGTCCACTTATATCTAAGTAGAATGACATCCAACAAGCCTAACTACTGATCATAGCTTTTCTTCTTTATTGTCATTTTACCACTACAATGGTCTGATATCTCTGTCATTTTTAAAAGTAAAAGTGTGATGTTAGTCTTTATCAGCCTTTCTACTCTATCCTTAGAGATATTGCCAAGTCGTTTATGCCACAATGCATAAGACTCTTCCTTAGGTAATGGTCTCTTATAAACAACCTTTTCAAATGTATGTTTAATTTAGATATGTCAATGGGAGATAAACTCAATTGTATAATCCATTGGACATATGACAAAGACCCAACCTTATTTGAATTAAGAAATATTGAAAATAACATCGCTGATTTCAAAAGAGTAATCATATAAACTAAACACGATACTAAACTAAATTCCGTCTGGGAAGGAAGGTACATAAAAGTGTCTTTTCAAACATCAATTTAAAACCAGATCTAGAATTACTATGATTCCCAATAACATGACATCACCTTTCTCAAGCTGTTTCCACAAGAGTTTTTGATTCATCCTTATTCGATTCCTCCCGTGAGAATCCTCGATGTAACGCAACATGATTAGTCAGCTTCCACTATCAAGCTACCAAGAACTGGATGGTGCTTCTGATAGGTTGGATTCACAAACAAGTGTTAAAGAATCATTACCTCAGAAGTCACTACTGGGACATCCAAGCTTTAAATTTTCGAGACACTCCTTCTTCATGTGACCTTTCTTCTACAAAAGAAGTAATGACCACCATCCTTTTCAAGAACAAGTTCTTTTTGGACCCATATCACGATCGCCTGCAGAGTTTTCGAGTACCTTTATGAGAAACGACTTTCAACTTCTTATTTTTCCTTTATAGGAACTAGCAACATATAAGGTCGATACTTCTTCTCCTTTAAGTTTCTCTTTCTTCCGTCAACAATTCCTCTATTATCAACATTGTTGAATCACCAAGTCTCATCTCGGGAATCAGAATTTGTCTTTATAATCCAAAATCAGGTGGAAGGTGTTTAGGTTTATGCACAACAAGCATCGCAATGGTAACATTAAGAGCTCAGCTTCGCCTTTAGTTCACCATCCTCGTGATTACAATCTCTAACCTCAAGAAGTATCACCATCATACTTCATGTTGAAGAGTTCAAGAATGTTCCAACTCTCGCATTAGATGAAATTCTGATTTCTAGCCTTATATTGCCATCATTTCCTTAGCAAGATAAATAACTAAACTACTCTTTATGTTCTTGAATGGATTTTTCATCATTACTAAGCAACCACATTGCCTTTCCTGTGTAGTATAGTCTTTTCTCTCTACTTCAACATCAGCTTGATATCCTAGCTTTATTCCTTTTTAAAGAGCATGTGAACATCCACTACTCCATTCCAAATAGAGCAAATCTCTTCCATTTCTGTGTCTTCAATCCAAAGAAGATCTCAATTGAAATGGAATTCATGCTAGATGTTAAAAAACACCAAAAAAACAAAACAAACAATACAATCAAGACTTCATGTAAATATCATACAGAGAATTACATACATCATCACATAATCACCTGTATGCAAATACGACATGCACTAGACACTCTCCACATGACAATACCATGAGAACATATTCTAATCTTTTCGTGAAATCACCACTCAAAAGTGAACCACTTCAAAGACCGGGCCTCATTTCAAGTTAGTTATGCTATACATGTATCCTCCATGAACTAACACAAGATCACTCTCCCTTGGAGTAAGGATCAATGTATTAAAAACAGAGACATCTCCAATCATTAATATGACTGATATTTCGACTCCAATCAAGTGCTACTCATGGCCACAACCCAATCAATCCTTGAAAATCTCTCATACCCGCTTGATATAAACTTTATGTATCACATTCAATATCTATATATGCAAGGCTAGAATAAACAGGGCGATGTCTTTGCATTACATGTCATGTTGATCATACCATGAATCAATAATAGTCAATGAATATGCACTACATAGTCCTTATGTGGTGATATACATGAGCCATCATACATATTTCCAAAACCATAGAGAAATACAAGAAACACGCAAAATACCCAAAATACGCGCATAGTGTTTTACGATGAATCTGCAACAGCTTCAAACATGTAAAATAAATATACCACATTGTAGAGCATCTCTGATACGAGCGTTGCCGCATTCAAGATCGCCCAAAACGATGCTGGACGCGCTCACCGCCGGGCTGAAGGCGCGGAGGTCCAACCGGTCCGTAAAGGGTCGTCAAGATCCGGCCCGGATGACGCCAGCATGGATGCCATCGGCCGGTTAGTATGACGTCATCCCGATCGGTCAAAATCGCTCAGGCGTGACCGGTTCGTCAAAAGGGTCTAATATCGACCGGCCTGGGTCAAAACCGGCTCGCGCTGACCGCCGCCAAAACCGTCCGCTCGACCGGGTCAAAGATGACGCCAGCATGACGCCGCGACCTTGAATCCGAACCGGCCTTACGGCCGTGATCGGTCAAGCCGACGACAAAGATGATCGCCGAAGAAACCGTAGGATTTCTGATTCGGCGCAGGTCCTTCACGCCGCCAGCCGCGCTCACGCGCTGCGGCAGTCGAGGGCGCCTCCCGTCCGCGGACGCACACCCAACTTATCCGAATGCCTCGACGAGATCAGCAAACACTGCGATAGCGATGAAAATCTCCGAAATCAGACGTAAGCCCGATGAATAAAACCCTGTAATAAAATTCTCCAATTCATATGTTTTTGAATTTAATCCATGGTCGCCTGACACCAACCTGTGAGACACGTATTAATGCTTCCTCGATCACCACAAGAATACAAAGCATAATAATATAGTGGAATCAAAAAATTGCATACCCGATTTGGAACTATGGTTGCTTCTTGATGCGAATCAATGAAGATTCGCAAAGTACGATCTCAAGATCTTCTCCTTATCCCCGCATTATGACACTCCGGTTTAACGAGACCGCCACTCACGAAAGCTAGGAGAAAAGTTTTCTCCAACTGTATGAGTATTGAATAACGCATCTTTGAAGTTAGGGAGGACTGGAGCTTTTATTTATAGAGTATCAATTCACTGCCTTCTCATTACTTCGGCCGGGCCGTATCAAACTCACACACTTGCCACCCCCATATTAAATTAATAAGAATCCTTACGTCACCTTATTAGACCAAACTTAATTCAGCACTTTAATTAATAAAGCCCACATAAAAGGAAAATCTTAATGTGTTGAGCTTTATAGCCAAATAATCATATAATTATTTGCTCAGCTTATAAAATTTAAAATAATGAGGAATAATTCCTCAAATTTAATTTTTCTGGTCTTCATGAATTCCCCTATTTCTTCAAAAATGATTCTACCATATGTTTTATCAGTAGCTACTGATTTCAGTTCTCATAATGTATTTTGTCCTATATTTAATGCTTCAATATATACACCAGTTGAAGAAAAGGAAAATTAATTTATGCTAGCTGGTCAAGAGTGACTTATTTAAGAGGAAGACAAATGGGTGATATCTAAAATCACTACAGGTTATATAAGCTCAGTAATATCATACAAATGATCTCACTTAATTATATCCAGAATAATCTAATGTACCAATTCTGTTTGATTGATAAAAATAAGTACATTAAATTATAGGAATATATTATTGTGATGATGTTGATTTGGAGAATGAAGAATCTATTGAAACTTGTATGAGAAGATAAAAAGGATTGCAGATCTGGCAAAGCTTCTCTTTGATGCTTCTCAAGATTTCAATCACCTTACTATGTATGGCCTATGATGGGTGTATGTTTCAGCACCGCCAAACCCACTTCATTATCATCTTAATTTCATTTTCTTCTTTATTCTCAATGCCCTCCAATCCCAGAACTTCTTGCTGTTCAAGATTCTTATACATCCAATGTGGAAAATATGTCTCACTGGTATTATCCTCTGTACCATTAACATTTTCTCTTCCTTGAACAATTTCTAGAATCATCATCCCATAGTTATAAACATCTGATTTGTGTGAGACTCGGCCAAAATTTATGCAGAACACTTCTAGAGCAACATACCCACATCCCTGGTTGCAGACATTGATATAATACTTTTTGTGGGGATACTTAAGTGTCTTTAAAACAGAGATCTGGGAGAAAAATTTGGTCTAAAAGGATATTATGAGGTTTCACATCAAAATGCAATATCTTTGTTCTACACCCACAATGCAAGTACTCAAGTCCTCTTGCCATCCCAATTGCAATTTGGTATAACTTCTCCCATCCCAAGTGTTTATTGGCTTTCAAAGGATTTTCACTATATAAGAAATTTTCAAGAGACCCGTTGCTCATAAATTCGTAGATCAGAGCTTTTCTGCCTCTCAAAATAGAACCCCAAAAGTTTAACAATGTTGACATGAGAAGTTCGACTAATGCTTGCAACTTCATTGATGAATTCCTCTCCAGTTCCTTTGGATGCGTTGAGGGCTTTTGACTGCAAAAGTAAAGGTGGATCCATCTAACTTTCCTTTGTAAACGCTACCATTGCCTTCTTGACCTAGTTTATCCTTGAATGAATTAGTCATCTTCTTAATATCTGAATAACTATACCTCTTGGGTGCTTGTGATCCGTAATTCCTGACAAATTCCTCAATGTTTTGATCAACATCAAAAGTAATCTTTCTCCTAATTAACATCAGTCCATATTTTGATATTTTTCCCCTGAAGGAAAAGATTATAAGAATGCTGGAAGAATAATGCTGTCCCAGCTACAATAACGGCTGTAATTAAGAAGAGAGAGGAGGTCCTGTTTAGGAAAATGTAGCAACTAGAATAACCAAGAACTCTTTAACACTTAGACTTATTTGGTTCTTATTTTTTAAAACTGTTCTCATGAACAGTTTTTGAAATGTGTTATCTGAAAATTATTCTTTTTATTTGAATTTAGAGTTTTATGTCTTCTTTGTGTTTTTATGAACAAATGGAAAATGAGAACTAAACTTATTCTTTGTTTTTTCTTTATTCTTCTTATTTTTCAGAACAAAAAACAGTTTTAAAAAACGGTAATCAAACAAGCCTTAGCTTTGAATTTTGGGTACATACATATTTGGAGAGAGAGATAACAAGCCGGAGGAAGGATTACCCATCACATTTTCTTTTGAAACGTTGATAAATCCTGCAACGAAAATCCATGCATTAGAGAAACCTACGTAAGATGAAAAGAAAATATCTTAACGGGAGTGTGAGGAATATTTCCATTTTCTGATTGAGTATTTTCCTGTTTATGATTTTTATAATTTACCCTGTACAAATATGGGATATTATTTGTAAGGACACGGAAATACTTAATGATCTATGATATGGCTTTTATTTAATTTATTTTTCAATGTTCTATGAAACAGTTATTTAGAGTTAAATTATTCTTAACTTAATCTGCATATTGTTTAATAAGTATGTAGAATTGCATTATGGCCATCCAAATAATTGAGTAGACAAAAAGAACATGAATAAAGATGCATTGCTGGGATGTTTTGATGCACTAGTAGAAGAAGGGGCAAAGGAAGACACTAAGATGACATTTGTTTTTTTTGCTGAAAGTTAAATAACTTTTAACATTCAACCTATTTGTTTTTTAACTTCTTCATGACTTAATACTAAAAAAATTCTAAATAGAAAAAATAAAAATATTTGTCTTTTTTTATTCAAATAATAGCACTTACGATCTAATATTAAAAAATAAACAACTTAGTAATTAATATTATTAAGTACTATTTAGGATTAAGCCGAGAAAATTTTTTATTCAATATTAAGTAAACAAAACAAAAACCACCTAAGATAGATAGAAATCATTGGAAGAGGAAGGATACGTACTTGATGAGATGAACAAATTTTGTCCTGGTCGATTTGTCACCAAGAAAACAAGAAGGCGCTGGCTGAATTCCAAATACACCACATCTACCCCTGACTACATGCACTATTCACACCGGTGAACCGCTTGCCGTCCCTTGGAGCTCAAACTCTTGCCCAAAGCCTCTCCAACTCCTAATGAACTACCGCAGGCCTTCAGGCACTTCAGAACAGTGAAAAGGAGGTTATACCTACAATCGCTTAAAAAAATTTCGCCAAAGATTCATCCGCCACAAAGTAACTATGGCTTTCTACAGCCACACTCAACAAGGATATCCTCATAAGACGACAAATCTGATATAGAGTGACACCAAGCGCACTTTGATCATTGTAAGATAGTGTCCAATCCTGCACTGTGTCATGGAGGCGCTACCTCCTGCTGAGATCATTGATTCGAGGGTCTTCGTGGTTTCAATTCCAATGATCCAAGTCCGTGACACCTAAACTTATTAAACCGTGATACTCATGGTGGCCTTATCTGGCTGCATGTTCAACCGTAAGAAGGAGGACCACAGAACCGAGGCTGGGAGCCGTTTACCTAGGAAATTAAAGGGTAGTGAATGTTTCCTAATCTACCGTGATTCACCGAAGAATAGCTCGATAACGAAAATCGATTCCGCGTACGCACTTTCAAAGGCCACCATAAGGGACATGATGGAGAAGAGGATGAAGATGACAAAGAGAGTGCGAAGGGAAGGAATCTTTTAGATGCATGGAAGTGAGAAGTGCTGGTGGAGAAAATTATAAGATCAGTACTGATGAGTGGTTGGATATGTTAAAACTTACAAGCCATGGAAGGATAATCATAAAACTAAATTAAATACTTCATTCACTCAAAAGCCCCGACCGGGATATCCACCATCATCGACCAGAAATGACCCATGCTACATCAAGCCAGAAAAAAAAGTAATGAGAACACTGGAACATAATATATATGTATATCACTTCAAAGACTCGAGCGCACTTCAAAAATCATCACCTATGGTTCACACCATGATGCAAGGTCAGGGACCGTGATGGATGATCCGTGTTTTAGAAAAGTCAAAATATGGGCTCGGGGGTAGTTTTCGGGCCAAAACAGGTTATGGACTCACTTTGAGATTTTCTGCCAAGAAAGGTGAATTTATGGCATATATGGTGCAAGTATTTGTGAATATTTAGTAGTATGGAACAAGATTTGGAAAGTTTTGATTGAGGTTGAAAATTTAGTTATGGAAAGTTAAAGAAAAGATGAGATGGTGAGGAGAGTAGAGTTTGCACAAGAGTGGTTATTTAACGTTAATGAAACGATCCACACAAGATAGATGACTGGGAGTGAAGGCGCCCACAATCAACTATGGATCTGCTGATTGATAAGCTTCAGATGGTAAAGACTTCGCCACCAAGGAATCCACCTAGGTATGAGAAGCCACGAACCTCGTCCCCAAGGAATCCAATCTAAGAGATAAGAGAACAAGAGAAAACTCTTAAAAGAGAAATCCAAAATATTATTAAACTTGAACCGATTGGTCAAAAGACTACATTATGGGGTGTATGTATAGCCCTCATTTTCTAAAATCAAATAAAGAAACTTACTTTAATTAGGAAAAACTTTCTAAATTACAAAAAGCAACTCCCAAAAGAAAACTTTTCTGAAAATAAATAAAGCAAATCTTCCGAAAGGGATAGAATAAAATATTGGAGCAAATCATTCTAAAAGGGATAGAATAAAATAAATAAAGCAAATCTTCCTAAAATCAATATGGCGGCTCCACATCAAGGGTTTGTCCAAGTCTGACCACGTTTTTTTGTCTTCCAAGGCCTAAATGAGGTCCAAAAAAGGAGTTTTCACATGTATTCAATGCGCCTTGACCTCCCAATCCACCCTTCAATAATTAGGGCTGAATTCCAATGTTCTGTGTTTATAGTTCTCCCGTATCAATCCCTCATATAGCCGGGAAAAGACTTGCCTCAAGTCTTCACCGTGATAAGCCCCTCGCTGTCCTTGACATCAACATTGGAGAAATTTCCATATCTGTCTCGCAACCGCAACTTATAGGCATTCTCTCCACTTTTCTATAATCTCAAAGGGCCATCTACCCTCGTTTCAGTTTCCAAACTTTCCCCGGTGGAAACCTATCTTTGCGAAGGTGTACCCAAACCACCCGCCAACCTCAAACTCAACATACTTAAGTGCTGGCTTTCCATTTGCTTGTTCCACATATTCGCATTCTTCTTCTCAATCTTCTGCTAAAGCTAACTTTCATGCAACTTCGATCTCTCTTTCGCTTCTAACTTCAAGATTTCCACTAAATTGTTGAATAGTCTGGACGGGGTGCTAATTCCATTGTCCACCTATTAGAAATCCATAGACTACCCTCAATGGCTTTTCCTACATCTATGCACGGACCTATTGTAGGCAAACTCAATTTCAGGTAGAATCAACCTATCATTTCACTGCTCTTCCTACATAGCTCCTTAGCAAATTTCCTAAGCTTCTATTAGTAACTTCGGTTTGACCATCAGTCTGAGGGTGATAAGAGGTACTAAACAGTAAAGAAGTCCCAAGTTTCCTCCACAAAGTTCTCCAAAAGTGACTAAGAAACTTAGAGTCTCGATCTGAAACCATAGTCTTGGGAATACCATGTGTGACGCACACCCTTTTGAAGTACAAGCTCCAAGAACATGGGCATCACAGACTTCATATGGTGCCAAAGCGAGCCATCTTGAAAACCTCGGCCAACGACCACTGGGACCGACCTTGCTTTCTTTGTGTTCTAGGTAATCCCAAAACAAAATCCAAGCTTACCTCCTCCCATGGCATTTGGACCGGGTAATGGTGTATATATTCCCGCATTGCTTCCAAGGAGTTTTAGCCATCATGCACACAACACACTTCTGACAAATCTAGCACGTCTTTCTAGCTAGCCAAAGAAGTTTGCCTCACTAGAGCTAAGGTTTTGCTTCACCAAAGTGTCCTCCTAATGTTCCACCATAAACTCATCTAGAATACTCAATCTCAAGGAACAAGATCCGGGATGCATGAGTGCTTCCTTTAAAGAGAAAACCGTCCATCCTTACAAAACCCTTGAAAGGCTTTGTTTGGCATACCTTCCAGATTTCACCCAAATCGCATCCTCCTCGTATAGTTCTTCAACACATCGAATCCAACTACTCGACTCGCATGGAAGTCACTAGGCATGTCTCCTACTCAAGGCATCCGCAACAACGTTATGAACACCCGCTTTATGCTCGACAGAAGTCAGACGCTTGTAAGAATTCCACCCATGTCGCATGTCTTCGATTCAACTCGTACGTGGTCGATGAATTTCAATGCTTCATGATCTGAGAAAAGCACAAATGGCTTGTAAAGCAAGTATTGGACCTAATGAAATAAATCTCTATAGATAGCATAGAACCTCTTGTCATAGGTGGAGTAATTTCCTTTTGCTTCATTTGTCCTTCACTAAAGAAAGCGATGGGTCTTCCTTCGACTCATGACAAGACTAATCCCAACTCGAGATGCATCACACTCTACTTTGAAGACTTTGCTGGAAATCAGGTAAACCAAACATGGGGCTTCAGTTACTTCTTCTTAATCAACTCAAGCTTTCTTCTAAGAATACTCAGTCCACTTGAATTTGCTCTTGCCATTCGGGCCACAGGAGCCAATATGAGCTAAATCCACGAATAACTTCCTGCAAAAGAGACTAGCCCATGAAAACTTCTCACATCATGGATCGAGCTAGAGCTGGCCAATTCGTAACGCTCTATCTTGCTTATCTATCTCAATTCCATCTTTAGTAACCACATAACTAAGAAATATGATTCTGTCGGCATAGATGTCACACTTCTTCAAGTCGACAAAATAACGGTCGCCTCCCTGTATCAGAACAATCGGGCTTCAAATGCTCCAAGTGCTCCATCGACTTTGCTATGATCAAAATATCATCAAAGTATACCACCACAAAATTTCCAATGCATGGCTTAAGGATATGATTCATAAACCTCATAAAAGTGCTAGGGGCATTGGATAGTCCAAATGGCATCACCATCCACTCATAGAGTCCATCTCGAGTTTTAAAGGCCGTCTTCCATTCATCTCCTTCCTCATATGAATTCATGGTATAATTCCTCAAATCAATTCAAAAGACGGACGCACCATAGAGTTGATCCAAAGAAATCATCGAAGTCTTGGAATGGGAAATCGAGACCAATAGTAATCTTGTCGATCATCCTACTATCAACACACATCCTCCAAGATCCATCCCTTCTTGGTACTAAGAGGCAGAACCGCACAAGGGCTCTACTTCGAATAAGCCCTTTATCGAGCAACTCATCAACTTGCCTCATAAGCCTTCATGTTCTTAGACTCCATCCCATAGCTCTGCGCTTTATCGGGCAAAAACAACCCGGTACGAGGTTCATTTGATGTTGAATATCTCTCATGGGGCAACCCATGTGGAATCTCCCTCGTGTACTACATCAACAAAGAATTCTCTCAGGCAACCTACGGGCAAACCATCATATCCAACCATTTCCGATTCTTCTCCACCTCCCTGATTTTTGACAATAAAGAATTCCGCTCTCGCTGGCTCGAGGTCGAGTAAATTCGCCGTCAACTAAGTGTTAAGACACGGTGTCCATCCTCATGAATTGCGGTGTTGTTCTCAAGCCATCATGGCAATGACCTCCCATCATATCGCCATGGCTCCTGGCAAAAAGTGGCAAAACATCCATCGAACAACATCACACCATCCTTCGGCCCGTAGTGCTTTCCAATCAGAAAAGAGACAAGGCACCTATGCTTTACTCGATATCACTACCCTCTCGCTGGGTTTATAAGTTTCGGATGTGGATCCATCTTTCAAATCAAGCTTTTGCACACCATCTCCAAGGAAACACAATTTCGAAGCTCCCACTATCAATAATAACCAAACAAACCCCCGTCCCAGATGTGCAATTTCTCAGGTGAAAGACAATGACCGCAACCAATTCTCCTCACTAGCAAATCACATTTCCTATCTTATGACTCCTTCAACAACTAAGGAAGTCCCATGGCTCCAGCATAGTAAGCTCATCCTTATCTTCATGGTTCGATTCAATCGTCTCTTCGACGCCTTTCTTCCTTAACTTCATATTCTTCAACTAGGCAACCACTGGCTTGCTAGGACATTCAAGCCATAGTATGCCCAAACCGCATTTCTAAAGCACCCGCCTTTGACTTCTTGCAGGGTAGACTCTTGTCAGGGCTTGTGCACTCACCTTACTTGAGGTCAAGGGCGGTTTTAGCACCACCAGACCCCTGAGCCTAATTCCCTTGATAAATCCTTCCTAATCCGATTCAGAGTAAAACCCCATACTTGTTTAGAGCCTCAACTTAAGGCAAGCTTTATCACATCTTCAAGAGTGTTATATGGTTTAATTGGAACGCTTTTAGCCTCTAACCTCAAACCAAAGAAGGTACGTGCTATGGACTATTCCTCACTTCGTAAGTCTCCTTGATTATCAAATTTTCAACCTCACCCGAATAATTCCCTCCATAGTCGATTCCTTCGTTTCCACTCAATTTTGAGGAAGATATCTCAAGGAGCAAGGGAAGGAAGATACTCCTTTTTTAGTTCTCTTCTCGTCTTTTCCCAAGTTTCAATCTTTCTTCACATCTCTCCGACGCAGTTCTTTAAATTTTCCCCACCAAAAGCAATTCTCTGCATCTCTGATAGCCACCAACTTCACCTTTTGTCGCCGGGGATCATAATATTCAAAGACATGTTCACCCAGATATTTCAATCCAAGAAGTCATCGCATGCATTCTTCCTTCAAATCTTAATATCAAACTTTGGATTGAATCTAGAACTTTCATCATTATTACGCTTTCATAAGACTCATCATCGCAGACGATCTTCATACCTTCCTCCATAATCATATTCTCTCATTTATTCTCAGTTTCGTTTCAAGTAATTCGAACTTAAGAAGCAAGACAGCCTTCTCGCCAAACTTCTCATCACCTTCAATCTTCCATGAAGGTCTTCTTTGTCGCCATAGGGATCATCATTGATACCATCCGCTTTGCACGCAACCACAGATTCAAGATCAAGAATGCTGCAGCCGATTGAGAACCACTTGAACCATGATTAGGACTCTTGTCTCCTGAATCCAAGAATACTTTTAGCTTATGATCGCCCATCAATCCTCGAGCTCGATACCACTTCATGCAAGGTCGGGACCGTGATGGATGATCCGTAAGTTTGTGTGTCAAAATATGGCTCGAGAGTTTTCGGCCAAAATAGGTTATGGACTACTTTCGAGATTTTCAAGTTAAGGAAAGGTGAATTTATGGTATATAAGGCAAGGCATTTAGAAGGTTTTAGTAGTATGGAACAAGATTTGGAGTTTTGGGTCGAGGTTGAAAATTCTAGTTATGGAAAGTTTAAAGAAAAGATGAGATGGCGAGGAGAGTAGAAGCTCAGACAAGAGTGGTTACTAATGCGTTAATGAAACGATCCACACAAGATAGATGACTGAGTGAAGGCGCCACAATCAACCATGGATCAAACATTGATAAGCCTGACAAAGACTTCGCCTACCAAGGAACCCACCTATACTGACAGCCACGAACTCGTCCCCAAGGGAATCCACCCAAGAGATAAGAGAACAGAGAACTCTTTAAAAGAGAAATCAAAATATTATTAAACTTGAACCGATTTGTCAAAAGACTACATTGCTAGTATATATAACCCTTACTTTCTAAATCAACAAAGAAACTCCTACTTAATTAGAAAAAGAAACTTTCTAAATTACAAAAAGCAACTCCTAAAAGAAAACTTTCTAAAATAAATAAAGCAAATCTTCCTAAAAGGGATAGAATAAAATATTGGAGCAAATCTTTCTAAAAGGGATAGAATAAAATAAATAAAGCAAATCTTCCTAAAATCAATATGGCGGCTCCACATCAGGGGTTTGTCCAAGTCTGACCACGTTTTTTTGCCTTCCAAGGCCCAAATGAGGTCCAAAAAAGGAGTTTTCAAATGTATTCAATGCGTCTTGACCTCCCCAATCCAATTCTTCAATAATTGAAAATAATTCCCAATGCTCATACAAGGCTATAAGCCTCCCGCATCACACCAACGACTTTTGTTAAAACATTTCACAAATGGAAGAAGATTATTATTAGATGCACACCAAAATCCTTTAGTTGATCGAAGAAATTTGGTGTTTTATCATATTCACAGAGCCTGTAAGAAAGCGACTGATGTAGAAGATATATATTTCATTTTCTTTTAATCATGGATAATCTCAAAATACAAGTCATTCTTTGTTTTTCTAATAAATTTAATCATAATTAATTACTATTTCTAAATTTTGCGCGTGTATATTAAAATCTAGTACATTTATTTTATGTATGAATTTTGGGCATTCACTTTAATAAAAAGTCACTCTAATACTCCAGGTTAGTTTTTACCAACAGCAAGATGCTATAAATTTTTATCTTATATATATGGGAGGAAATCACGAGTTTTATGACAAGACTGGTGACTGAAATGGACAAAAAAAAAAGAAAAAAAAAAGGTCAAAGCACAAAGACTTCATTCAACTCAATACCCTCCGCAACTCATTCCTTGACATGGCAAATGACCCACACTACATGTTTTTCATCAAAGGCTAATCAAATATAGACAGGGGCACAAGTGTGAAATGTTTTTCTAAAACATGGTTACTCCTTCCTGAGCAATGTGAATGGCGCCATGTTTGGAGTCTTAATGCCCCGAGTGGTGTTCGATCTACAATTTGGCTTATCATACACCAGAAACTCATGTGCAATGCTGGAATTAAGAAAGAGAAGGGGTCTACTTTTGTTGATTTTGCACACATGTAACCGCCACAGCTACAAAAAAATTCTATGGTGTTGAGCCACTCTTGGTGTCATTTTTAAAATAATGACACCAGGCAACTTAAAGTTCATGAAAATGACACATAATATAAAAATATTTAATTAGGAATGCTAGTTTGAGATTTATGACGCCATATTTCAAAAGTGACACAATATGAAATTAAAAAAATTGTGTTGAGTAATCTAAATGATGTTAATTTTAGATAATTATGTCATTTTTTTGAAAAATGTCACCATATACAAAATTTTAAATTTTATAACTCAACGGTCATTTTATTATATATACTAATTAGGAACAAAATATAAAGAGCTTATTGTTTTTGCATATCAATGATATATAAAATTTTATTGCACAGCTCCCAATCTATTATGATATTGGATTACAGTCGTATTCTTATTGTAATTCTTTCCTATTATTATATTTTTTCCTAGTTTAGAGATGATATTTCTCCTGTTAGGGGCAAATAACTTAATTATAGAAGATTTGATTGCAGACGCCCAAACGGGGGTATCCGTTGACTACCCACAACCCACTAACATCACTAGTGGATGTCTGGGTTACCCGACGCTGAAAACGGCAGCCCTCACGCGGAGCTCTACCCAAATACAACACCGTATATAACCTCGTCTAATATACACACGACCACACAGTGGTCTCATATACAACTATACCGGCAAATGACCTCAGTCCCCTGCATTATACCAATACATATATCCCGACTATCCAATATAATCTCATCACATGAGTAAAACAGCCACTGGGGGCCTTACAACCAATACTCATAAAACATCCTGTAACTATAGACATCATAAAGTTACAAGAGTTACCATTACCTAATTCAACAGATATTAAAAATTCAAATTTAATACATATATACAAAACGAAGGTTAAAGCCACACCTCTGGGCTTCTTCTAAAGCTGATCTTTCTACGACTAGCCTGCCTCCTCAGGTGCTCCCTATACCCGAAAAATATGTTCCTCGACAGGTGAGTTTAATGCTTCAGCAGAGGAATCACCCTAAATGGGCTACTTCCACCTACGCATATGCAATGCTCCAAAATAAACACATTCAAGCAAATGCATGATCCTATCACTTGAATGTCTAATCGATCATCTCATATCCCGAGTCCTCTCGACTCCCTCACACCCGCCTGCCTCACGATGAGAAACCTTAGTTTTTATTTGTGGACAACCTTCCGATATATATATATATCAATCGGTCGATCACTCGATCGATATTACGTGTGGACTACTCCTCCGATGTATATCAATCAATGACTCCACGATTGATATTATCTTTAGACTACCTTCCGATATTTATTATTTTTAGACAACTTCTCCTAACCATTCTCCTGGCACCACTCTCATGCATTCACTCCTATCGTCCTGGGGTGCCCCAAAGGCATATGGAATGCATAATGCCAATTTCCATTTCACTTATAACACATGGGCCATAATCATGCATATATTCACATAATTTAAATCACACAATCATGTTATGTAATTTCACATTTCCACACACCAAAAATTAGCTCACTTGGGCTAATGATCAAACACGAGCAATTCAACTTGAATCGCTCGACCAAACACATTATTTCACAAAAATTATTTTGTGAACACTATCTTCTGAATAGTGAAACCCTGCTACTATTCCCTATTAAATCACCAATCATAGGTTCACTCTAGTGAACTCGAATTTCACTCGCCATTCTCGCTTTTCACATCAAAGCACACATTACCACATGATTGCAATAACTAGCAACCTATTCAGTCTGTGATGAAACATTAGACTGGCCCACATGGGTTTCAAAATTCAACACCCTGCCTAAAAGATTCGGGAACTGATCAAACGTCCCTCACGAATTCTCATTCAACTCAACATTAACAAAGTACTTAAATAAAGACAAAACCTCAAGAGGTAAACCCCTACCTCCTGAGTTTGACGAACTTCCTAAACCTGAGCCCACACTTAGGCCTCCGCGTAGAACAACTTTCCTTCTCGTCCCGGGCACCCGACGGCCGGATATCCAATTCTGTGAGAGAAGGAAGACTCTCTCTCACTAGAACCCACCATTTTTGGCTACTGTCATTTTCTTCTCATCTTTTCACGTTTTCTCCCCTTTTGAATTTGAGAAGATGAGTACTATTCATTTTTTTGTCTTATTATCCAACTTAAACAATTCAAAAAATGACATTTATGTCCTATTTTTCCCGCGATAATTTACTCTAATCTCGGTCGTCCATTTTCATCATTTCTCTACCATGCCACTTATGGTACATGAGTACGTGTTATATGTGACTTTTCGTCGAGATCGGGGAAAATAGTTTGATCAAGATCTCAAACAGAATGCCCTCGCAAAAACGTACAACTCCTACATCGTCTTTAATTCTACGAAATTTTACGTGCTAGCTAGATTTCATCGGTATTCATTCCAATCTAGGTGAGATCCGCTTCGTCATCCAAGATCTAGAATGAATTCGATTTTAATCTAAAATACATTTTTCCCTTTTTCCAAAAAATTGAATTCTCGTGTCTTACATTCTCCATTCCTTAAAAAGAATTTCGTCCCGAAATTCCGGACAATCACAACCACTCACATGCACATGCAACGCACTCTTACCATGCACATGTAAACAAATTCTATTCAAATCTGTGACGATCAAAACCACGACCTTCATCCCAACAAGAAGGTAGGTGGCCCGCATCGTGTCCTCGCCTCCCATGTCGACTTCCACTCCACAAAGGTCGCCTACAAGACTTCGACTAGCCTCACCTGCCTTGCACGCAAAACCCGATCACGGCTATCCAAAATACATACTGGTCCCTCCCCAAAGGTCCCATCAGTGTCAATCTCGATCTGTCCCCAATCCACTACATGAGCTGGATCCGAGATACTTCCTGTGAGCATGGAGACGTGAAACACCCCCGTGACACCTATCATGTCAAGCAGAACGCTAACCTAAGACGCCATTAGTACCCACCCTCGAGTATCTCGAAGGTCCAATGAACCCCTAGCGATAAACTTCCCACGTCACGAACCCGACCACTCCCTCAGGCATCACCAAGAAGACGTGATCCCCAACCTCGAACTCTAAGGGTCGACGTCGAGACATCCGCATAGCTCTTCTACCGGCTCTGAGCCATGAGAAGACGCTGTCGACGTTTCACCTCCTGAGGTGTCTCTAATCAGATCGTGACCTGACGGGGAGCTCTCTCCCACTTCTGGCCCAACATAATGCTGACCCACATGGCCTCCCATACAATGTCTCATACTGCACATCTCGTATACTCGCCCGATGAACCGTTGTCAGAGGCGACCCCACTAAGTGGCAAGTGCCCTCTAAATTTTACGACCCAAGACGTATGCTCGCAGCCGTCCCTCTAACACCAGATATAATCCACACAACGTGTAACCCTACACCACCCCTTACTTTGTGTAAACGCTGACCTTCCCAAGGCCACAATCGCCGACAATCCAACGGACTGTCACCTAGCCTCCATGTCACGAATGACATCCATCTATCGAGCCCCTCACGACTAACAACACCCAATGCAATTTCCAGTGGGTATCCAAATCTCGGAAGTCACTCCCGACTCTATCACTCAACTCTAAGTCTACTTGATAACCCGACGTGGTGTTTTCATCTCGATTAACATAACTCTCTCTACGACACTCAGCCTCCTTCTTACATTCACTTAGAAATTTAGGTATCTCCCCAAGTCTTTTACACCCTCTAACTCCGGATTCTCACCTTGGGGGGATTAATGCTCTTTGCTTTACCCAACACACTTTAATTACTCTTCATTTCCTGAATCGAACTATGAGTCTTCATTGGACGTTGTCCTAAAGACAAACTCAACCCACACTCACCAAGAGTGGTGAATGACCGTATCGTGCACCCACACCCGACTCAACGCGATGTTACCGTGCTCACGTACACAATAATGCCTTACTGTGACACCCAATCCCAGGGTCCACCATGAGCAGAATCTCGGAGATCTCCCACTCATAATCCCGACCTATCAGATCAACTCTCACCCTACCTCCTAGGGAAGAACATCTATTCCTGGCTTCTCTAAAGGCCTTAACCTCTAAGCCCAAATCTAAGGTCGTGTCGGGTATGACAACCCAGCTAAGGTCCCAATTACTGACAACCCGATGGCTGTCAACTCATCCATGTCAAGCCTGACATCAACAACCAATAGGTCTACCACTCTAAGGTCCACCACGCCCGCCACCGATCCGTCCCTCGACTCACTCCACACTATGGCCCTCCTCGCCTATTCAGGCCGCTGCTGAGGCCAGATAGCACTCTCGAATCGAACCGGTTCTCTGACTAGCATTTCAAGGTGTGGAGGAATGAACCGTATACTCTCATGTTCTACAGCTAACTGGGACTGCGCTGTCCCAAAGCCTTGGGATCCCTATCTCTGGGGCAATCCCGTCTCACATGCCCAATCCTGGCCCTAGTCCTGAAACTCATGTGAAGCAGAAGTCTTCTGCCTCTTCCCCGAACTAGAAGAAGGCTGATCCTCCCTCTCGCTACCAACACTCGTATCCCGAGTGTTTCGAGCATCCTCGATCTCTCTCTCTATGGTCAGGGCCGTCCCAACCATGGAGTCCCTGTCCCGTAGGCGAAGTCCTACGATCCTGCCTCGAATGGACAACTTCAGCCCATTCTCGATCCCGTAACACCCAAATTAATCCCAAAACCACGTGATCTCGAAGATCGACATCCTGGGCTCTCCCAAGTCATCACTGCCTCAACCTTCTCCGAGTCGACCGACACACTCCGATGTCGACACCACGCCGTCCCAAAAATCTCACCCCGCAGTTTCAAACTCGCACTCATCGAATCCTAGCATACAAACACTGGCTTCAACAACCTGTGAACACAATCCTCAAGTGATACTCATGCTCCCACTCGACTGAGCAGATCAAAATGTCATCCACTAAGACTACGACAAATTGATCTAAGAAAATGTGCAATATCCTACGATGATCCATGAATGCCGCCGCGCATTCATTAATCCAAAGGGCATCACCGTGAAACTCAAAGTGCCCATATCGCGCCCTAAACGCCGTCTTGTGGATACCCATCTCCCTAACCTCAAATTCGATGGTAACCGCGCGAAGGTCTATCTCGGGAGTAGACTGCGCTTCCCTCTCAACCGATCAAACAAATCGTCAATCCGTACGGGCACCATTCTGATCGAACCCTGCTCAATTGTCTCCAGTCACGCACATTGAAGGGTCCCCGTCCTTAGTTCTTCGCAAATAGAACCGGAGCGCCCTATGGTGAAGTGCTCGGTCTAATGAACCTCTTGTCCAGTAGCTCCTGTAGCTGGACTCTGAGTTCCTGCAACTCAACCGGTGCCATCCTATGCGAAGTCATAGAGATGGGTGAAGTACCAGGGTGTAACTCGATACCGAAGTTTACATCCCTATGCAGAGGTAATCCTGGTAACTCATCCAGAAAAACGTCCTCGTACTTGAAACTACTCTAGGTGACGAAAGTCCGGTCTCACTGGCCCCTCCGTGTGTAAGGCCATACCAACCCCACTAACCGTCCCTCGATACCCGGGACTCTCGATACCGCTCCTCGGGGCAAAATATCACGCTTGTCCCCAGCGCCACCACACGAGTACCGTCCCGCGTGCAGCGTGTAAACCTCCTACGTCACAATCGATAACGACCCCGCAAGGTCGTCACCAATCCATCCCCAGATGACATCGGGAACTCGACATGTCCATGATCCTCAGTCCACTGGTGGAGTAGAGTCCCTGAGATCTCCAACTCGCAACCACGACATATCATCCCTATTCTCGCCCTAATCCCTAGGGGGAACTCACATACAAAGGCTCCTCCAAGGTCTCTAGAGGTCCTTGCCCTTTTTCCACCATATTTTGGCCTCACTCTCTAGCTGGATCACAACTAGTCTAATCCTGGTAGAGTTAGAGGTAATTTCCATAACATCTAACACCTTCTCAATCTGTATGAACCAACGGCTCACCACCACCTGATCTCCTCCCCGAATGCCTGGAGGATGATGCGCCCTAACCCCTCCTGGAGGTTTCTAGACTCCTCTCGACTACTCCGCTATGCTAGCCTCAGGGCATAAAGAATTACGCACACCTACACCAAGAAAGGCCCGCGATCAAATACCGGTGGTGTCTCGACCGCACCGTGGACGCCCACGTCCCGTCCTCGACTAGCCATCTACGATTTTAACAAGCAACAAGAATCATTTATCTCTTCATTTCGCCTAACTAGCGAATGCACATGCTAATTACTATCAGACTTCATAACCATGAACTGAATCTGCTCATTTCCTAAGGGCGCTAAATTCCAACTACTCAATTTATTTATTTCAACAAGGTTCTAAGCTTGCTCATTTCAAGATCCAAACTCCTGGCTGTCACAGTTCCTAACCTAACATTCACCCTTTTCCTATACACATTACACCATGCATATAATTTTCAACGTGAACAAACTCCTGCGACAATCACAATTTCCAATTAGTTAACATACTACGTATCCTGGGCGCATAAAGACCCGGCAGACACTATTCATACACGTAATTAGTTCATACTCAAGTCCTGCATTCATAAGCAATGCAAGACATAATTCATTTTTTAAACAAATCATTTTGATCAACAAAAATTTCATTTTTGAAAATTTTATTTTTCGAAAATTTTTAGCTCATTTTATTTTATTTTATTTTATTTTTATTTATTTTAAAAAAAAATTCGAACAAATTCTTATGATGAACGTTGTTCACGAACCCGTTCATGAACAAGGGTCCAAAATTTGACTCATGAACAAGATCGAGTCAAAAACTCGGGTCAAACAGCCGAGTACCAGTGTACACTCGTTGCCCACCGCGCCGCCCCTGCACCGCGCCCTGAGCCGCGCATGCGCCGCGCGCCGTGTCGCGCCCAACGCGCATGCCTCCGTCGCGCCACACACGCTGGCCAGACTCGCCAGGCCGCGCGCCCTCAGGTTGAGCCTGGGGCGCCGCATGCCTCCGCCCGCGGCCCTCGCGCCGCCACTCCGCCGCGCCGCGCCCCCGCCGCCCGCGGCGCCGGGCCGAAGCGCTATCGCTCAAAATGGGCAAGAGATCACTGTGCCTCGCACCATTTTTTTCATTATAAATATTATTTTCAATTATTTCCACAGCTTGGAAAAAATTACTTAAAAAATTATTATTATTTTTTCTTGAACACTCAAATAAATTTATAAAAATTTATTTTACTCAATTTTCTTCAATTTTACAACTTGTAAAAACCTTAAAATCATTTCTTTCACTTTCATAACCAAATAAATTTATAAAATTTATTTTTACTTTATTTTCCGCTTTTACATCGTAAAAAAAAAATTTCCTCCACCTTATATATATATATATATATATATATATATATATATTCCTCTCATTTCTCAATAAACCAAATAAATTGCTTAAAATTTATTTTGTTTATTTATTTTTTTCATTTAATTCTGGAAAAATGTTCAGAATTTCCTCAAATCCTCCTTATATAACACTAACCCTAGTGTTCAACCTCAAATTTATTAAAATTTGATTTCATTATCCAACAAACCAATAAATTTATTCAAATTTATTTTTACTTCTCCTCTTTGTTTCAGCTTTACACAATGTAAAAATCAAAAGTTTCTAACACATCACTGCTTTTCTATGTGCGGGTTACCAAGCACACAAACAATCATAACACATATAACATGGTATACACACCATTCATCAAACATTCACATGTTCACACATCATTTATCAAACAATCACCTAAAACACATGCATGTAGTGTCCTAGTTTTGTCCCGTGATTTCTGTAATCTCATACCTATCGCCAACATCGAACCACACACCTCAAGGGTAATGCCCTATACCCAAAGACTACGTCCTAAGCCCAAATCCCTCAAGCCCTAGGTACCGTGACACCTAAGCCTGAGCACAAGCCGTGGGGCCCCAACTGGGGCATCCGTCGGGACCATCCACAACCCGCTGACACTAGTGAATGTCTGCCACCCGACGCCACTCATGCAAAATCCCAGCCCCTTTATACGGGGAGCTCTACCCAAATACAACACCCATAACCCGTCCTAATATACAATGACCACACTGTGGTCTCATACAACGGAGGCCTGAGCAAAATGACCTCGGGCCCCCTTCGCATTATACTGCTACAAACATATATCCCGACTATCCAATATAATCCATCACATGAGTAAAATCCGCCTACTCGCCCATAACCAATACTCATAAAACATCCCAACTATATATCATAGTTACAAGAGTTAATTATTTACTCTTACACGACGTATATTAAAATTCTAGAATTCTAATACATATATACAAAACGATGCCAAAGCCACACCCCGGCTTTCTTCTAAAGCGGTCTCTACGACGAAGCAGCTCGTATGCCCCAGACCGAAAAATATGTTCCTCTATTGTATGAAGCACGTCGCGAGGAATCACCCTAAACGGGCTACTCCACCTGGGCGCATATGCAATGCTTCTAAATAAACACACATTCAAGCAAACGATGACCTTACTTGAATGTCTAATCGATCATTCTATATATCCCGAGTCCTCCTCGACTCTCACACTCGCTCTAAGCCACGCGATGAGAACCTTAGTTTTGCTCAGGACAACCCTCCGATATATATATCAATCGGGTCACCCCAATCATTGATATTATGTGGACTACCCTCCGATGTATATCAATCACGACTACGATTGATATTATGTTTAGACTACCCTCCGATATTTATTATTTTAGACAACCTCCGAATCATCATTCTCTCTTTAAGAATTACCTCATACATCACTCTCTATCGCCCTAGGTGCCCCTAAAGGCAGGTGGAATGCATGATGCCAATTTCCATTTCAATTCTATAACACATGCAAATATATAATCATGCATATATTCATATAATTTAAATCACACAATCATGTTATGTAATTTCACATTTCCATACACCAAAAATTAGCTCACTTGGGCTAATGATCAAACACGATCAATTCAACTTGAATCGTCGACCAAACACATTATTTCACAAAAATTATTTTGTGAATTACCTATTCTGAATATGAAACCCCTGCTACTATTCCCAAGAACCACCAATCATAGGTTCACTTAGTGAACTCGAATTTCACTCGCCATTCTCGCCTTTTCACATCAAAGCACACATTAACAAGGGCGCCAGATTGCACAACTAGCAACCTACCAGCCCGTGGACAATCACGGATCGTCCACATGGATTTCAAAATTCACCTTGCTCCAAGATTTAACCGATCAAACGTCCCTCACTACCATTCAACTCAAACATTAACAAAGTAATTTAAATAAAGAATAAAAACCAAGTGTGGAGAAAAACTCCCTACCTTCTCGGAGTTTGACGTAAACTCCTAAAAACTGAGCCTCCACGTCAAGCCTCTCTTCACAAGAGAACAACTTTCCTTCTCTCGTCCTTTAAGAATTTCAAGGTCTGACGCCTGTAATTCTAGAGAGAAGGAAGACTCTCTCACTGTAACCCACCCATTCGCTGATCGCCATTTTCTCCAGCTTTTCATGTTTTCTCCCTTTTGAATTTGAGAAGATGAGTACTATTCATTTTTTTGTCTTATTATCCAACTTAAACAATTCAAAAAATGACATTTATGTCCTTCTTTTCCTAGTTTTGATACTCGGCCCTATCTCGGCCGTCCATTTTCATCATTTCTCTATTCATGCCACTTATGGAACATGAGTATGTGTTATATGTGACTTTCGTCGCATCGAAAATCGTTTTACGGCACTCAAACCGCGATGCCTCGAAAAACGTGCCAACTCCGACCAAGGTCTCACTTCATGAAATTTTACGTGCTAGCTGTGATTTCATGAGACGATTCCAACTATGGAAATCCGCTTTCAGAATCCGAGATTCAGAGAATAAATTCGGATTAATCGAAATTACGATTTTCCCTTTTCCGTGAAATTGAATTTCTGCTCCACAGATCAGAGGATCTCTAATATCTCTATAAATATGTACATGTAAAGATACATATTTATTATGAATAAAAAATATTCTTCTTTGTTTTACAAGTTGGTATCAGAGCCAAAAAACCCTAAATCATTCTTCTTTGAATCCTTAAACCATGAGCAAGTCAGATTCTGAAACGTCTGTCACCAAATCTAGCCCATCATTATTCAACACGAAGGTTCATCATTCAATTTGGGAATTGTGAGACCAACTATGATCTGTGGTCTCAAATGTTAGAGATGCAAATTGCTGAGAAGGAGAAATTCTCCTTCATTTGTGGCACATCGCCGCCACCTAAGGAGAAAGATGAAGGCTATGAAAAGTGGTATTTAGACAATCAGAAGGTCAAAAGATGGTTGCTAATGTCTATGTCCCCGGAGATTATGAAGCGATACATTTGCTTACCCACCGCACGAGATATTTGGAAAGCTCTGTGTCTAAAGCCTTTTATGATGGTTTTATGAATTACATGTTTTTACTCGAACTGTAGGGCTTTCACAAACAAATGGCAGATCACCTTCTATATATTATGGAGAACTCCACCAAATCTTCAAAGTGAGTCGGATCATCATGATAAGGTGGTCATGGTGGATGAGACAAATATCGCATCCTATCGAATCGCCTTTGAACGTACAAAGGTGCATATCTTTCTCGCTTGGATTAGAGGTGATTTCAAGCAAGGCGCTGACAAATCTCGAGGAAGGATCCTATCCCCGAATTAAGAGTAAAGATGCCCTTAGTTCGCCGCAAAGATACCTGAATGCTGGTGATGAATGTGACAATTGGAAAATTCTGAAGCTTCAACCATGGTGATTCAGAATCAGTCTAATCAAAACTTGTCTCCTTAACAACAACAAGACCAAAAAAGGCCCATCCATCCTAAGACTACTAATGGTATGCATAAATCATCACATACAAATGCACCTATCAGGATCAAACCGGTCATACAAAAAGTCGATATGAACTTGCGGGGATATCCTAATGGTGGGATCATAGCCGTGGTTCCTAAGAAGAATTCCAAGAAGGCCTTTACTACGCAATCAAGTGAAACAAAGACGAGAGGATTATTACGGAAAATCCTCGCATCGCGTAGCTGTTGGTGTAATGGTGGTAAGGTTTTAAATATTTCTACACATGTTTCTAATAGTGCATGGATAATCGATTCCAGTGCTACAGATCATATGACATTTGATTCTAGACAAGTTTCACCTCTTAAATCTTCCCTCACAACATTTCGTTCCACTCAGCCAATGGCACCTCAATTTCGATTATCAGGGGAAGGATCCTCGCCCTCACTAACACTCAATTTAGATTATGTTTTGGCTGTTCCTTTGAATATAATCTTTGTCAGCCAAATAACCACGCTTTATTTTGTGTCATACTTTTGCATGAATTTTCAGGTATTTAAGGACATCTAGACAAGGGAACAATTGGTCAGGGTGTGTTGTTTTTAGGTCAGATATTCGACTTAAGTAGTCTAAAAGTTTAGATGAGCTGCGCAAGCTTTAAAGATCGGGGTTTTGAGAAAAAAGAAAAAAAAGAAAAAAAGGAAATTCGAGATATGGTTATGCATCGACGTCCTGGGGGATGCTTCTTTCGTTACATGAAGAAATTATTTCCCGCTTATTTTCAAACTTTCGATGTCTCTAGTTTCCAATGTGATGTTTCAGGAACTCGCAAAAAGCCATCGTGCTTCGTTTCCATTAACTTTGAACAAAAGTCCAGCCTTTTATGATCATACATTCTCGATGTTCAGGGCCCATCTAAATTTGCTACTCGATGGATCAATGAATGTTGTTACTTTATCGATGATTGTACCAAGATGACTCAAGGCGTTTGATGAAGTCCAAAAGTGAAGTAAAACTTGTTATTTCAAATTTTCATAAAATGGCCTTAGTCGCATAATGCATAGGTTCAGTTCTGGGGAAGTGACAATGGAGGTGAATATTCGAAGCTTTGAATCAAGAGGTATTGAAGCCCATGGACCATTCATCAAACTATTTGTTCCGACATACACCCCAACATAATGGGGTGGCGGAGCGGAAAATCATCACTACTAGAGGTCAGTCCATGCTTCATCGGAGAAAAGCACATACGCTTTATCCTATTAGTGGGACACGCACTTACTCTACAAAAGATATTTGGATCAACCGAGTACCTTCTAGCACTATTGATTTCCTGACACCATCCCTGTGTCTCATTGAAGCAATTGTTGCCCAAGCCATTCCAAAATTACCACTCCTATGTCTTTGGTCAGGTAGCATTTGTACATCTTCATATACACAAGAATAAGTTGACACCTCGAGTATCACATGTGTCTTTAGTGGTATGTTGATTATCAAAAGTACCGATGCTATCACCCTCCAAGCAAACGAATGTTTGTTACAATGGATGTAGTTTTTCATGAAGACTCGATGTATTTTTCCTCTGAGCCTGAACTTCAAGGAGCACTTAAAGAAGTTCAAGCTCTAGACTATGATTTTATGATCTCTATGTATGAGAACTCTCTCGAACCCTACAGAATAAACTGGAATGGGAATGAAAAAGGAACTCGAACTCGGGCAATGAGAATGCTGTGAATTGGATTTGAGTGGTATAAATTTGGACCACAAAGTAAGATGAACTCATGAAGACCTAGAAAATGAAGTCAGGATCAACCTATCCGACCCTCGCACCACGTAACCGATACACCAAACTAATCGTCACGAGGATGGTCCCGTCAGAATGTTCAACCACCAAGAAAAACAACTACCACCTGTCAAACCGCAGGTATTCCCAAACCCACATGGAACCCGAACTTTCTATTAAAGAATATCCCATGAGTCACTATGTGTCTAACCATCGCTGTTTGAATCAAATAAGCCATTCAGAATCAATTATCTACTGCATTCTATTCCTTTAACAAAGGTGCAGAAGCCTAGCTGACCCAAGGTGGAAAGCTTCTATGAATGAGGAGATGAAATCCTTGCAGAAGAATGAAACTTGGTGACTTGTTGATCGTCCTCCAGGGAAGAAACTAGTTGGATGTCAGTGGGTTTATACTGTGAAGCACAAAGCAGATGGTACAATTGAACGTTTTAAAGCGAGTCTGGTAGCAAAATGGTACACCCAAACCTATGGAATTGATTATACAGATACATTTACACTTGTAGCTAAAATCAACACAGTTCGAGTCTTATTATCTCTAGTCAGAACTGGATTGGCCATTGCAAACTCGATGAAATGCCCACGCATGGCGTAGTCAGCTCAAAGAAGTGTATGGATTTGCCACCGTGGTGCGACAATGTATGCATTGCTCCGGAAGTGTGCAAATTAAAGAAATCTGTACGGGCTAAACAATCTCCGAGAGCATGGTTTGGAAGGTTCACGAAGTCCATGAGGTCTTTTGGCTACCATCAAAGTAATTCATACCACACTTTATTCTTGAAAAAACAACATGGTAAGATCACTGCCCTTATTGTGTATGTTGATGACATGGTGGTTACAGGAAATGACCCTGATGAAAGGAAGGCTCTACAAAGTTACTTGTCAAGCGAATTGCAAAGACTCGTCACTTGAAATATTTTCTTAGGATCGAAGTTTCTCGATATGATAAAGGGATTTTCTTATCTCAAAGAAAATATGATTTATATTTGTTGCAGGAAACTGATATGTCAGCATGTCAACCAACTGATACACTAGTAGAAGAAGGATTGAAGTTATGTGTTGAGACTAATCAGGTGCTTAAGCCGATAAAGGAGATATCGTGAGGCTCGTTAAGATTGATGCATTTAGCTCCACACTAGGCCGATTCGCTTATGCATTGAGTATTGTTAGCCGCTTTATACACTCGGGAGAACAACATATGAATGCGCTATGCATTTTAAGGTATCCAAGTCCGTCATGGAAAGGGCCTTTTGTTCACTAAAATGTAGATTGTCAAAGTGTGATGCATATAGTGATGCCGACTGGTCGAGTATTACGACAGATTTAACTACGGATATTTCACCTTGTAGGTGGTAGTCTCATACATGGAGAAGCAAGAATAATGTTGTCAGACGTCTGCCACGTAGGTCGACTTAGGGGTATGGCACTTAGAATATGTGAAGTATCGTGGCTAAGACTTCTATTGATGGATTCAGCTATCTACCTAAAGTAACCGACATTCTAGCTTTTATTTGGTGGACAATAAAGAAGCATGTGATATTGCTCATAATCTGGTACAACATGATCGTACAAAGAATGTGGAGGTAGACAGATTCTTCATTAAGGAGAAATTGGATGAGAAAATTGTCGAGTTGCCTAAGATTCGATCTGAAGATCAATTGGCTGATATCCTCACCAAAACTATTTCAAGTCGAGTGTTCTCAAAGTTTTTGGACAAGTTGGGCATGTGTGACATCTATACACCAACTTAATGTAACGTCACAGACAGATTATTAGTCAAACATTCTATTAATATCCACATTGTTTATATTCTTTCCTAGTTTAGAGATATTTATCTGTTAGGCAAATAACTTAATTATAGGAATAGCTTGATTGTAGGATCTAATTATAGGAATAGCTAGATTGTAAGATCTCTAATATCTCTATAAAGATACAGATTTATTATGAATAAAAAATATTATTCTTTGTTTTACAAGTGAATCATCATCTTTTCCATTTTCTGCATCCATAAATCCATGGAGTTTTTTTTTCCATAAATTATAATCACAACAAAATATAAAAAGATTTCTAGGGGTACAAATTTGACCAAATGTGTTGTGGTTTTGAGCCATTCATGTCTTATAAGAAGCAAAAACCTCCTTTTTTTTTTTTTCATAATAATAATAATAATTGTCATTCATATTTTACATTACGATAATATCGGCCGGAATCATGAAATATGATTAAAATTAATGAGAAATATATATATTTGATATAAGAAACTAAATTGATTTTCCAATATAAATATTGAGATTTTTTTTAAGTTTTACCCATAAGATATGCAAAGTGAATGTTAAAACTAAATTCTAGGAATAATTTTTTAGATATGGTTGTTTCGATATTTACAAGTCAAAATTGATTGAAATATTTTGTACGATTTCAAAATAAGAAAAAGAAGAGGGGAAAGGAATAATTAGATTTTGTTCAAAATTTATTATTGAAAATAGTGTTAAAATTTGATATTAATTTTAAAATTTTATTCTATAATGCATAAACAAATAAAAGTTATTTAGGAGTTTAAATTTTCTATACTTAATTTCAATATATATTTTTTAATAAGTTTGTAGAATCGAATTACGGGCGCATCCAAATAATTGAATAGTTGATTGAGAAGAAAAGAAACATAAAATCAATTTTAATAAAGTGGGTATTTCTGCAGATGTTTTGATATAATTGTAGAAGAAAAGGCAAAGGAAGAAACTAAGATAGAATTCATTGGAAGAGGAAGAAGGATACATACTTGGTGAACAAGTTTGTTGGTGAGGGTTGTCAGGGCAAAAACAAGAATGCATGTTGAAATTCTAGTCATACCCGCACAGTTTGCCTCGTTTGTTGTCCATCTGATTTCAAACCCTTTGCTTAAAGCCTCTCCAACTTCTAATGAACGATTCAAAAGACCTTCTGCAGGAGAGCGGAAAGAAGAGCGTTATACCCACATCTGCTAATAAATATATTTGCCAAAGATTCATTTGCCACAAAGTAACTGTAGCTTTGCTTGTTGTTTTCTTCTCAGAGAACAACTGTGCAAATTACCAGATAATTTCTAACATCGGAGGTATAACTGAATGTGTCACTGAACCCTTGCTTATGTTGAGGTAAGGACAATTAATAGTCCCCTTGAGGGATCATAGAATCTGGCAGTCAGTGTCTGATTCCTGTCATCTATGCCGATGACATGAAAAGGTTCAGACCCGATCCATATGGTGGCCTCATCCTTCAGACGGTTCAGCCCGAACGAGGGATGACCACAGTACTGAGGTTGGGAGCCCGTTTACCCAGAATGGGTACCGAATTTTTCCTAATCTACCGCATTCTACTAAAGAATTGCAGGCTGCATAACGAAAATCGATTCTGCAGACATATTTTGGGAAGGCATGCCCGAGGATGAAGATAAAGATTGAGATGACGAGAGAAGAAGAAGGGATGAAATCTTTGAGAGTCATGGAAGTGGAACCGGAGGAGAAAATGTAAGAGGATTTCTAGGTCAATGGCCCATTCCACACGTCTCAGAAAATAAATGACGACATTACTTGAATATGAAATCTGGTGTACTAACGAGTATTGACTTTTCAAGCATCCAATACAAAAAATGGTCATTGTCATTTTGTCATTGTTTCGTGTGGAACGTTTGAAGTCATAGAAATCATGTTTTGTTGAAGAAAATCCAATCCAACTCCTTTCTCATTATTATTGTTAAGGATATCACTATTTTTAAAAATATTTATGATGTTATATAGGACTCTTATCTTCGGAACACAATGTCCCTTGTATGATTGAAAATAAATTCGATGATTTCTTAATTAATTAAATATTCAAACTAAATTTTGATGGCTCAAAAATTCAAAATATAAATGTTTCAAGATGGGTTATTAGGGGACTCTATCAAAAATAATTAAAATGGTCTTAATAGGCAATTAGGCAATATTTCTATAATTATGACAATAAATGTATATAGCTTTAAGAGATAGTGTTAGTTGCAAAAATAATGATTTTTAAACTTAGAGATTGAAAGAGATTCCAAACTAACTATAGACTGTTATAACAAAAAATGTAGTTTACCTAGTTCAATTATTTTACTAATTGAGGACATCATGAAATGAAAAAACAAATTGGTTTATTTAAAAAAAAACAAATATGTCAAAAATTTAGAGTTTTGGACATATTTAGGTTATTTAAAAAAAGTCATCAAAATAGTTTGAAACGAAAATAATATCTTAAATCCAATACAAGGACAATTTAATAAAAATTTGCCTAATACGTCACTAACTATAAGATTAATACGAAAAAAATTCAATATCAAGAAGACACTGATCACAGATATTTGCTTGACGCATTACATTATTAATTCGTTCAACCAATATTAATTTTTTTTTTTAAATAGCCTACTGCCAAAATTTGAGGCCTGCAAGCCTCACAATTATGGGACAGGTTCAAAGATAAGCTACCATTTTGGATTCCTAAGAAACAAGAGTCCTATTGTGGTATCCCAAATTTCTGAGTCACTTGCAATGATGAAAAACCAGCGTCTGGGTCATTTCTGTGATAATTATGTCATTAATGAGATCTTTTACACCAACCACTCATTTCTCATGGCCAGTTTCTGCTGTCCATGATGGCGATCCATGCCCAACTCCTCTGTATAACTTTAGTCTTCATCGTAACTCCATTCAATTACAGTCCTTCTCATTATGAGCACTTGGTGTTCTACAACTGCACTTCTGTTCCTCTCGAGACCTTAACGATTCCAATTGATTGAATGAGGAATGGTTCTCTTTACTCCTTTGCTAGCTTTCAGGAGGTAGCTTTGGAGTAATACGAAATTTTCTACAGAGTCATGCCAGCTATGGTTAATGTCCCCTGTTGATGTTGATGTAGAAGAGGGTTTTGGAAATGTATTACACTGGAATTTCACAAAGATTTTTAAGCAGGTTTCTTTGTTGGACTGTAATAATTGTAGCTCTTATGAGAAGAGCGGTGTTGATTGTTCTTTGGTTTCTTTTAGGCCATTATGTAAAATTATTGCTGAGAGAGAAAGGAAAAGCTGCTGCTTTCTGAGCATGTTTAGGTTTAGATTATATCCTATGTTTAGGTTTAGGTTTAGCTGTGGGCACCAACATCCATAATCAAAATCTTAAATATGATGATGTTATGGCTCTGTTTCATTCAACTCAAATCTTGTCTTCAATCAACGAGTTCAGCTTTTTTTCCTCTTCCGAAATCCTTAATGGATTAGT
Organism: Tetrastigma voinierianum; assembly: GCA_016808115.1. Taxonomy (NCBI): domain Eukaryota; kingdom Viridiplantae; phylum Streptophyta; class Magnoliopsida; order Vitales; family Vitaceae; genus Tetrastigma; species Tetrastigma voinierianum. The sequence continues at coordinate 118,939 of JAEQBH010007425.1, read as the reverse complement.
GGAATACCAAGTACATGAAAATGTGAAGGTAAACATGCAGAGTTTGGAAGTGCAGGTCTTATCAGTTGTGTATAAGGATACAGTGTTCGTAAAGCTTGTCATCAATGTGCATATTTTATGTGATTAGTTATCAATGTTTAAACTAACATTTCCTTTTTATTTTGTGATTGCCATTACAGAGGGACCAGATGTGAAAAAGAAGATCATTATAGGTAATATGCCCCCAAATTGAAATTTTCTTTTGTAATCTTAATTGCCTTGAGCAGAGGCAGTGAGATTTCTTCCCAGTCCATTCCTCACTCTGTTTCTATGCCTCCTGTTTATCCCCTCCGCAGGTGTTTCTGTTGGATTTGGTATCATCATTTGTAGCATTGTTTTCTTCATAGCCCACAAGCGCTACAAGAAGCGCTATCCTCCTCATCTTTTGCCTTCGAAATATCTCTTTCTGGAGCCCCCTCTTCGAAGACAACTTTTGTTCACAGGACACATGCGGAGTCCATATATTCTACTTATGAAGAACTGAAGAAGCCACTACCAAATTTTGGTTCCAGCAGAGAACTAGGAGATGGAGGCTTTGGCACTGTGTATCGTGGTAAGAGGAGTTACTCTCTTGTACTGAAATTTGCCTCTCTGCACCATTTAATGGATCATTCCTGTGTTCTTGTATGATCTTTATCAGGCAAACTTTGTGATGGTCGAGCTGTTGCTGTGAAGCGGTTATATGAAAACAATTGCAAGAGGGTTCACCAGTTCTCGAATGAAATTGGGATTCTTCAACTTTTGCGCCACCCAAACCTTGTCTCTTATATGGGTGCACCTCTAGCCACAGCAGAGAGCTCCTCCTTGTATATGAGTACATTTCTAACGGGACTGTTGCTGATCATCTTCATGGTGAACGAGCTAAACCTGGATCTCTCACATGGCCGACTCGAATGAAAATTGCCATAGAGACTGCAAGTGCACTGAAATATCTCCATGCTTCTGATATCATCCACCGCGATGTCAAAACCAACAATATTCTCCTCAGCGACGACTTCTCTGTAAAAGTTGCAGATTTTGGCTGTCCTGTTCTTCCAACAGATGTTACTCATGTTTCAACTGTTCCACAAGGAACCCTGGATATGTTGATCCCGACTATCACCAATGCTACCAGCTTAAGAGCAAAGAGTGACGTCTATAGCTTTGGGGTCGTCCTGATTGATTTCATATCATCAATGCTCGCTGTTGACATCACAAGGCACCAGTACGAGATCAACTTGTCTAACATGGCTATCAACAAGATCCAAAACCATGCATTGCATGAGCTTGTTGACCCTTCCCTTGGGTTTAATTCAGACAACAATGCGACAAGGATGATAATGGCTGTGGCAGAGTTGGCATTTCAGTGTTTGCAAAATGAGAAGGAAATGAGACCTGCAATGAATGAAGTGCATGAGATCCTGAAGGGCATTGAGAGTGAGGGTTACAATGTAGTAAAGACAGAGGAGGTAATGGAGATTCCAGCAGACAGTGTTGGGCTATTGAAGGGTAAGGAAACACCGTCTTCACCGGATTCTGTGACTACAAATTGGGTCAGTTGGCCCTCAACCACCAACGGCAGTAGCTGAGTTTTCTGAGGGACCCACTGAGTTCTGTAGCATTATATCATCAATAAGAACAATGATCCTATACTAGAAAAAAAAAAAGAGCAAAAAGAAGGGTTGGTGATGCCATTTTCTTCTCATCGACTCAATTTTGATGTCTTGAATGAGATGTATATATTAAGTAGGAATCATCATTGATAAACCAATGTTCTTCATTAGGTAGTGAAATTTTATTTATAACTCGCTTCTACTATTTAAGAATGATGTTAAATATTTGTATTAGTTTAGTGTTTTGATTTCAGACATTGACAATGTATTCCACTAAGATCACTAGATGTTGTGCATGAAATGTGTGGTGCCATGCAACCCATCATTAAGTATACGTACAAAGACGGGCGACTAATTCCACTGAAGCTTAAGTTTCCTGTGAAGGGCAATAGAATACAAGGATGATGATTGATAGGAACGAAAAATGTATGAAGATAAAAATTGCCTATGTGAGCAAGTGCATGTGTTGGTGTCTGTGTAATAAAGAGTAAGTAAAAGTATCGCCTCAAAAGAATTGACTATTAATTACCGATTTTAATCTAGCTTATGCTCTATTTGAATGATTAGAAAATCTGGAAAAGACACAAATTAACTAAACTAGCATAAGAAACCTAATTTACAATCTACTCAATAAAGGCCTTAGGCATAGATTTTACCTAAACAACTTATATGGAACTCCAAATCTAATCAATCAATGTTCATTTTCATACGGGGCATTTGATACCTCACTAATGTATATGTAAATCTATCTCACCTTTCTTCACACTATCCTTAGAAAGTATCATTTGCATCTCTGCTTCAAACCACCATAACTGAAGTGACACATTAACCTTAAACCCAATACCTTATCTAATCTCATTTATAACTCTATTTCATGATAATTATATGACAATTGGCCCATGGTCTAGCTTTTATTATCAAATCATCTCAAATCGCTTCAATCAGTGTAAATATTAGTCAAATACCTACAAGCATTAAAGCTAAATAAAATATTCAACATATATGTGAAAAAATAATGCATCAATCACGAAATTAGGCTAAATCCATACATTCATGTCTTTAGCTACATCTTAGACCTAAGAAAACAAACTAAAACATCTTTAAAGAAAATAAAACACTCAAAAGAAAGGAAAACAAAGGGGGAAAGAGAGGTAAACAAATCCTAGTGAAGCCCTTTTATCTTCTTCCTTCATTTCCTTCTTCTTCAAGCTTTTCTTCAAATATTTGTGCCCTAGGGTGTTTCAACCCATAGAAGGATTTGTTTCCACCCAAGAGACCTCCAAAATTGGTCTCCCCAAGTTTCTAGGCTTTTAAGCTTTTAAAACAATAATTTGGGGCTCAAAAAATGGGTTTATGAACAAAATAGCTTGATATTGGGCGCCTGCCAACCAACAATTCCTCTTAAGCAATCAATCGACGCTTGTGCTTGTGTCAACTCTGTTTTACACTCCAACCTTCTCGAGGTTGTAACTTCTTCATCCCGACTTCAAATTGAGAAATATTGGACTCGTTGGAAAGCTTAAAGAGTGTAGAATATGGATAGTGGCCTATGGGAAACACTCTAGAGCTGATATAAAGACCGAATCTCAACAAAGTGTGCCAACTGCTCGATTTTTGAACACTCTTTCTATTCTTCCTTTTAATAGTCATAACTCTGATTCATTCAAGTCCAAATTCAATGAATAACGCTCGAAAGCTTGAAAAGTCTAATATCCATCCATACAAAGATTGGTTTCAAGTGATAGGTCATTTTACAGCCGAAAAGATTGAAATACAAGAATGTACCGCTACATGGAATTTATCGATTTTTTTGCTTTTTCGCCTATATTGCCTCACGCCTCAAATTTGGTCCCACTTCAACACATGAATAAAAATGGTGTTAAACAATTATTAATATCATAAAAATATAAAATACTAACCGAAATATAGGGATAAAAATGCCTATAAAATATACTCTATCGTTGAAAATCAAGCCCACGCGCCATGCTTCAGGCATTCATTAGCATTCCTCTTTCCTTTAACTTTCCTGGAATTAATGCAAATATACCATCTATATGATTACCCAAATCCAAGAAGGTGGACCTATAATAATCTCACTTGTAAGAGAAATTTTGTCCTATGATATTGTCACTTTCCCGCACTATCCTCAAATCAGAAACTATTTATTTCCTATTTTCTTTCATTGCTAAAATAAGAAGTTATGACTAGATTCACTAGAGTTTTCGCCTTCAAATTTTTCATGGTACTGTGAAGATGCTTAATCCCGTTTCTTCTTCATCTTCATTTATGCCTAAATACGGCCCAAATATTTGAATGGCTACTAACCTATCCTCCTCTTCTTCCTCGATGGCGAATTAATTCACCTCGACAACCGTCAAAATTCAAAGGAGGAAGACCCAGGATCATTGGCAGAAAGCCGGTCACTCGAGAGAAACTGTCGAAGGATTCATGGAAAACCAAGAGATTGAAGCCACGTCAACCACTTCGAGAAAGAAGGACGAGGTAATCATGTGGCCGATGAACGACGCCACAAATTCGTTTGCCAGCCCTTTAACAAGGAGCAATGGAGATGCTTCAGAAAACTACTATCTCCTTATGTCAATACGCCACAAACTCCGCACATCTTCCACAGTCACGTTCCTAACCTGCTCACAAAGGTAATTCTTTGGCCACTTTTAATTGGCTGTGTTAAAACATAAAAACTCGATCAGGACTCAGAGCACACCTGATCATATGAAGGGAGATGCTTACAATTCTTGTACATATAGCCCATGTCCAACAATTTAATTCGACAGCGCATGGTTCACTTTCAAAGGTTTCTGCATCGTTCAGCTTGTGCTATCAAGGATCTTACCAACCTCGCCTCCTCGCTCCTAACTCGATTGTAATCTATTATCAATTAGTAAATCACCAAGGAAAAGAGGCGATACATTAATTTTTTCATCCACTCACCGTGAATTTCGTGATTTGATTCAGGAAGACGATCAAGTAATGCCGAGGGAATGCTCGACTCTACATCCTTAAGGAGCACCACGATCCACAAGAACAACCTCAAATGGTAATCGCGGCAATTCTTTTTCATTTCATGTCAAAATAACGATAGTGCAATTATGTTGTGGCACTATCGCCAATATCCTAATGTTATGTATCTCAAGCATTTATTTCCTTCATTATTTAATAAAAACTAAAATCCTTTGAGTGTGAAATCACAATTATCAAAGCAAGTTCGGCCCCATTTTCCCATTCAACCCTATAAAGCTGCCTAGTCCATTCTCAATGATCTATAGCGATATCCGGGTCCGCTACACAAAAATGTAACCGATTTCAGGTGGCTTGTCTCATTCATAGATGATCACACTAGATTAACGTAAGTATTCCTTAAAGAAAAATCCGAAACAGTCAAATTTTCAAAATTTCAAAATATGATTCACTCCACTCCAATCAAAATACAAATTCTAAAGTCCGATAATGCCAGGATTACTCAACTCCATTCTAGAGAATATCTAGCAAAGAAGGGATAGTTCACTTAGTTCATGTGTTGATACCCCACAACAAACCCGAATAGGCCAAAGGAAAAAATAAAGATTTGTTGTGAGGTGGCTAGATCGCTAATGTTCTCACGAATGTACCAAAATTATTCCTGGGGAAGTCACCCTTACTAGCAAATTCCCACCATCACATCAGATGCCGTCTGTGGTACTAAAATTCCAAACACCTCAATAAACACTCCTTAAATCCTTTCCACCACTCGCCTCATATCCGTCGTCCCACCAAAAAATTTTCGGTGTTCCGTTTTTGTTCATATCAATCAACAACATAGAAGTAAACTTGATCCCAGTCACTCAAGTGCATCTTTCTCGTACAAATAAAAAAGGGTATAAGTGTTACTCTCCCACACAAGAAAATTCTACACCAATGGATGTCACATTTTGAAACTCCAAATTTACCATCCCAAAATTGATATCTGGGGTGGGGAGAATTCAACTCAGAATATCATTGGGAACTCGAGTCATCGAGTGAGTCACCCATCACCACTAAAAATCCAAGTTTCTATAGAGTCATGTAATCACTGAGTTCATCAAGCACTGTGGGATAATGAGCACATCCAAGAGGAAATTTGAGGAAGGAGCAATTTCTGAAACCCATGAGGCCGAGCCTGAGTTCTAATCCAAGCAAAATCTGTGTAGCAATGCTCCTAACTCCGTATGGTACGTTGATTCGCAGTTAGAAAATGATATTCTTAATATGCCTATAGCTTCGAGGAAAGGAGTTAGATCATGCACTCAAAGATCCCATTGAAATTTTATTTTATGATAAGCTATCACCCACGTTTCAGGCATTCACTTTCTAACATCACGTAGATACAAGTTCGAGATATTCGTGGCTTTCATATCCTAAGTGGAAGTGTCATACGATGAAGTTAAGTTCTAAAGCGCCGCAAAGAATGGCACGTGGAAATTACCGACCTCCGAGAGGTAAGAAACCGCCAGTGTGTAAGTGGGATTTTCACAAGAAAGTACAAGGCGTATGGTAATGTGACAGTATAAGGCTCCTGCTGGTCGCAAAGGATTCACCCAATCATATGGTATTGACTATCAAGAAAACCCTTGCCCTCAGCTTGCCAAGTTCAACAATCGTTCGTACTTTTATCCGGGCAAAATAATCCGACTGGTCGCTTTCCACCAACTTGATGTGAAAATTCCTTCCTCAATGGTGACTTGGGAGGAAGAAGTTTACATGGACATTCCCGCCGGGCTTCGAGACTACATCGAATTTCAACAAGGTTTGCAGACTGAAAATCTCAGATGGTCTCAAGCAATCTCCCCAGTGGCCCGGCTTGAAATCCTGGCTCACTAAGGTAGTGAAAGCAGACTGATTCGCTCAATGTCAATCCGATCACACATTATTTGTGAAACACTTCCCATAAGGGAAGATGGTCATTATCATTGTATATGTGGATCGACATAATTGGATCGGTAATCACAGAAGAGAAAATCGACCTACTTAAAAATTACTGACAAAGAAATCGGAGATCGTGACCTGAAACCCTGCCACTTTCAACGGAGATTGCCAGTCAAAGAAAGGTATAGCGCCTCACAACAAGAAATACGCTTTTGGACTTACTCAATGAAACGGATGCTAGATGCAAGCCTGCAGAACACCTATGGATTCAATCGTAAAACTTCAAGAAAGGAGGAGTTCTCCAGCTGGATAAAGGAAGATATCAACGCCTGGTGGGAAACTCATCTATCTTTTCTCATACAAGGCCGACATCGCTCTCGTTAGTATGGTAAGTCAATTCATGAATAAATCCAACCTAAAACATGATCGCTGCACTGCATTATCGAGGTACCTCAAAATGACACCGAAAGGTCTCTTCTTCCAAAGAACAACAAAGAAAGAGATTGAGATTTTTTCGATGCATTTCGCGTGTTCGACCGACGAGATCAACTTCTGGCTATTGTTCGCTTGTTCGGGGGAATTTGGTTACATGGCGGGCAAGAAACAATCGCGGCAGCCCGTAGCGCTGCCGGCGCGTGACCCGTGCTATGGCACAAGGTAATTCGCGAGGAATCAAGTTGAATGTGCTGTTCAGAAGAATTACGTTCGCTGGTATCCCATAGTAAGCATCGCGACAACCAAGCCGCCATCAGTATCGCTAAGAATCCGGTTCATCATGATCGAACTAAGCACGTGGAGATAGATCGACACTTTATCAAGGAAAAGATTGAAGAAGGGTTTTTCAAAGTCAGCTTCACTCCAACAAACTGTCAAACAGCTGACATTCTCACGAAAGCTCTTGCTCGAGTTAACCACGAAGATCTGACGAAAAACTTGGAATGATCAACATCTACAATACTCAGGCTGAGGGGGAGGTTTAAACAAGCCCATCGTCGCCTTCATGCTTGTGCATGTTTCTCTTTCCATATTTAGCATTCCTCTTTTCCTTTAACTTTCCCCGAATTAATGCAATATACCATCTATATGATTACCCAAACTGAAGAAGGTGGACCTGGTTTAATTCACTCTTCCTCAGAAGAGAAATTCTCATTCTATGATATTGTCACTTTTAATTATCTCAAATCAGAACTATTTATTTCCTATTTTCTTTCATTACAAAAATAGTATGAGACTAGATTCCACTAGAGTTTGCCTCTCAAATTCTTCACTTATCAATGATCAGTTTCGATCTTTATTCCCTTCTTACATCCGTTTATCTACCCTGCTCCATCTCCGCACAAACTATACCAGGCCGCTCATTACACAAAAGGATCTTGGCCTAAACTTCACCAACCTCAAAATGTGTAAACTCAAATCACTTGGTTAGTTACGATCATATCTTGTAAATGAGAAACGCATTAGACAACCATTGTGGTCGGGTTACTAATTTGGCCAACTGTCTATCTAGGAAAATCGTAGCAATGCCCTTTAATTCAGGTGCTCGGATACCCTATCGACCATTAATACTTCATTCGAGGAAGGTCAGAGTTTATACAAATAATGTTATAATTATTGTTCATAAGCCGTATGAAATTTTAAATAATAAGGAATAATTCCTACCTCTAATTTTTTCGTCTTCATGAATTCCCCTGCTTCCTCAAAAATGCATTCTACCATAGTAGCCTTATCGCTACTCCATTTCGGTTCCTTATAATTGTATCATCTCTATATTTAGTCAAGCCTAACATAGGTACGCCGGGGAGAAGCAAAGAAAGGAAAAAATTCATGTATCTAGCTTCTGCCATCATGACCTATTTATGGAATGGGTGATATCTAGAATCACTATTGGTTATACAAGTTTAGTAATACTGCACAAAATGATTCCATAACGCTTCTGACTCGATTATCATATGCATCCGTAAGTCTCCATGCAAGTAATAATTTGATCTACCACTTGTTTGATTGATAAAACAATTAGTACATGCAATTGTAGGAACATATCAAGGAAAAACACACTGAAGCATGGATCTAAAGAATATGATTAAACATGAACCGTATTTGCAAAATTTAATATTAAATAAAATTATTTATGCAGATTTTGCGCATCCGTCAACTGGGACTTCTGGGGACGCCACCAACCAAAGAATCTACACCGCCGATCTACAAAGAATAAAGACGCAACCAACGATCTACACCGGGCCCAATCTATAGACGCACCCGCACCGTCCGATCTTCCGTATCTATCTCAGTGGGTGGTATGATGTGTGTGGGCACAATGAATCGCACGTAATCGAATCTAGAACACTTAGAGAAAAACCAAAGAATAGAAAAATTCTTTTTTTCGCTCAGATTCTCAAAATGTATGAAAAACTCAAAGAGAAAACCTTAAAACCCATTACATCAAGGAATAACTGCTCATATAATAAATTTATATTTATTATAATAACCGCTCATATAATAAATTATATTTATTATAAAACCGTTTCATATAATAAATTATATTTATTATAAATTTATAATTTATACATATATTTGAGAATTACTATGAATCCAAGAGCACATAATTGCTAACAATCTCCCACTTGCTCTTGAGTACAAACTTGAGCATAAGCCCAAAACCATGTAACTCAACTTGTGTTCTATAGTTCCATTATCGATATGGTTCTCCCGCTGGCTCGAAAGCACTGGGATCCAACTAGCCATTATTAATTGCGCTCCTTATAATCGAAAAAGCAATTATCTAATCCTATACACTCACTCAAAGGCCCGCAGTTGAACTCCAAAATTAATAATATCGATATATATATTAATTTCCTCCATCAGAAAATATCGATAATTCACTGATTATATTTTCGTCATCAATTAATTATTTTAATTTTCGATGCACGCTTTCACGGATCAAATGCACTCGCTGACTTCATTACATCCAAGTACCGAAACATATCAAGAGGATATCATAAAATTTACTTTTGTTTATTTCATAAATACTGTAATTAAACAATCATGTTCCCAAATCATCTAGGTATCGTCAGCCAAAATAGCCCTCACATATCGACACCAAAGACCGATAATTATTCAAATTACCTATTTAAAATAAAACTCAGGATTGAGAGAAAAATAATAATCAAATATCACTTGAGATTTAATTCTTTCACAGAAATTCTAACTTTAATTAAATCTTTCGATCCTATCAATGCAAACATTAATCCGCACCAATATTTTATAATAACCAAGACATATTATTTCATAAAATATTGCATTTCTTAAATAAAAGGCCAACTTTATTCAATAATCGTGGATCTTATTCATTAATTATGGTGAACTTATGATCAAGTTCTCTACGGACTTATCCATATGACCATATACCGTATACTAACTGACCTTAATACTAAAAATACTAGTGTGCAATACAGAAATTAATATTCTTCATTGAAATTCTTATTAACATTTAAAAATACACAATTTTATTTGTCTTAAGGCAAAGCTCAAATAAAAAACTCCCACTAGTCCTAAAATAAGTCCGTAATCTCCTAACACCCATAGAATCTACATGTTCTTCAAAAAACTTCAATGTGCAGAGCCTGGTGGAACGGGGTCCGCTAGGTTTTCCGACGCTATTTTGCAACTACCGTGTCTCCTCGCTCAATGATGTCTTGATCAAGTGGTACTTCTCTCACGTGCTTTGTTTCAGATACCTGGTTCTGGGATCGTGCTACTCGCCCCACCGCGTCAGCGCAAAGGGTAATATCGACTCCGAGACCGGGTATCACCCCAAGATCCATAATGAACTTCTTCACCACACAGCCTTCCTTAGCCGCCTCGTACAAAGAACATATTCAGCTTCGTGGTGGAATCGCTACACACGTCTGCTTAATACTCCTCCAAATGCATTACCACCATATAGTGTAAACACATAACCGCAGTGTAGATTTCGAGTCAATATCCCCTTGAAGTTCGAGTCTCGTGAAACCAATGGTTTCTAAAACTCCCACCGGAATATACTAGCATATAAATCTCGTTCTCCTTAGATACTTAAGTATATGCTTTAATGCAATCCAAAGGTTCTTCAACGGATCGTATCGACACGGCTTACAACTCCCACCCGTGATAACAGCATATCTGGCCCGGTACATAACATGGCATACATGAGACTACCTGGCCACCGAGGCATAAGGTATCCTACTCACGCTCTTCGCCGTGAGTTTTTGGTGATTTACCCTCAGAAAGATGAATCTATGTCTAAAGGGTAAGGATCCCCTTTAGAATTTTTCCCATGTTAAACCTCGACAAGAATTTTATCAATATAAGAGGCTCGAGATAAGGCTACAACAACTCTATTCTTCTTCCTGGCCCTCGCATAAGTTTGATTCCAAGAATATAGTTGGCTTCTCCTAAGTAGTCTTTCATATCAAACTGCTTATGCAAACTAATCTTTACACCGACAACACTTGTTTGTCGCTTCGATTAACAATATGTCATCTACTTAAAGGACTGTAAAAAACTACCTTCCGTGCTTTTCTGGATTCTTTGTAAACACAAGGTTCATCAAAGGCTTTTCTCAAACCAAAAGAAGCAATGGCCCGATCAAACCCGATGTTCCATGATCCTCGATGTTTGCTTAAGTCCATAATTATCTCAGAACTTGCATACCATGTGTCTTTTCATTTTAGCTTTGAACCCTTCTCGTTGTCGCATGTAGATGTCCTCATTTAAATTGCCATTTAAAAAGGCTGTTTTCACATCCATCGCTCAAATCTCAAAATTCTAGACTAGCAAACATACCTAAAAGAATCCCAGACAGATTTAAGCATGGCTACCGGCTTAAAAGGTTTCTTCATAATCTATCCCCTTAGTATAGCCTTTTGCCACTAATCTAGCTTAGCTGCTTCCACCTTCCCATCTGGATCCTCTTTTCTCTTAAATCCACTTTACACTTATCGTTTTACCCTTTCAAGTGCCTCTACAAGAGACTGCATCGAATCGGGAATACATAGATTCCATTTCACGGTCCACGGCTTTTTGCCACTCCGTACATCCACATCTTCCAGTGCTTCTGTAATTGATGGGATCATTCTCACTGGGCCAATAGCAATAACTTGGTAAGACTCGCCTAGCAAGACATATCTCGCTGTGCTTCTCCGCCTTACTCTATCACTACGAACACGGCTCCACCGGTTGTGTTTTTTCTTTTTTTTCATTGCTCCGAGCCCAGAAAGGTACTAGTTCCTCTCAGATCGCTCTTTCCCTTGCTCAGTTCCACATGTATCGATCTTGTTCCACTCGGGTTCCACCCGTGTTTGTTCACCTCGGTACATTTTCCCTGAACATGCATAGGAATCCAAGTGGTATTAGAGGCCACACACTGTGGTTCGCTTTTGTTCTTGAGTCGAGTCAAGCCCTCAAGAATTATTTTACTCTCGGGCTTGAAATCGCTTATATACCTTCCTCCAAAAAAGTCGGGCGTGAGTACTCACAATAACCTTTTTTATCCGAAGGATCATAAAATAGTCCACCTCTGCCTTGGGGTAGCCAACAAACATGCAAACCCTTCAGACGATTCCAACTTATCGGATCCTTTTCTAAGACATGTGCAGAGCACCCCATATTCCTGATATTGGTTAAACTAGTTACACTCTTTCCACAATTCTGCTGGGTGTCTTAGAACCGTTTAAGGAAACTAAATCTCGTAAGATACATCAAGTAGCTTCTATGGCATAATCTCAAAACGATATAGGTAGAGATGAATAACCAAGCATCGACCTCAACATATCCTCAAGAGTTCTATTTCTTCTTTCCAACTCCATTTTCATGGTGTTCCAGGCCGATAGTTGTGAAACTATCCCCTCTCGAGTCAAGTAAGACTTAAATCCCAGATAGTATTCACCACCTGGCCGTAATCGGCTCTTTGATATGGAGTCCTAATTGCTTTTCTTCGTCAAATTTATACTCGAAATTTAGTGAAAGTTTCAGATCTTTTGCGCATTAGGTAAATATATCCATATCTTGAGTAGTCATTCAGAAGGTGACAAAATACTCATACCCTCCTCCGGCTCGACATTTATCAGTCCGCACACATCAAGATGCAAACCACCACGCTTGCTGCGCGACATCCTTTGGCTTTAAAGGGCCTTTGGTCATTTTACCTTCCAAACAAGATTCACATACTCGGTATAGGTTCAAAGTCTAGGAAGTTAAGATCCCACTTTTTACCAAACCATGAATCCTATTAGGATTAATATGACCTAATTCCGCAATGCTATGCCAAAGGTAATGCTTCATTTGAAACTTTCCTTCTTGGCTAGGTGATCATGCTTATCAACAATTTCTAGTAATTAAAACATCATAGGACATAGGACTTAAATAATAAAGACCATCTATCAAATCATCGGTACAAATAACTCGAAGTTGAACTTATTGTAATAAGGAATTAAATTCCACCTGTTAAACCTTGTTCAAAAAAACAACTAATGTAAATTAAATTCCTTTAAAATCCTACATATAAACAAATTTCCATTAAACATAAAGTCCTATCATTATTGAAAATAATTCTATCATTCCCAATGCTTTAACGAAGACATGTTCTCCATTTCCAAGCCTCTCAAAACCTCTGCTCCTCGTCTGAACCAAGCTAGTCTGTTCGAATCCACCGCAAAGAGTACGCATGGTTAGTGGCTCCCGAATCAATGATCCATTATCATTATAATTCTCCACTAAACAAGCTTCAACCACATTTAAATTACTCCATACCTTGCTTTTTGGCAATCTCAGGGCAATTCGCTCCAGCTGACTCTCATTCGCACTAAAGACTTCGCTTTCTGGCTTCTTTCATACGGTGGTTTGCATCCGGTACCGACCCTTCTCGCTTGTTCTTATTCTTTTCCCACTTAGGTTTCCCTTCGGCTTGGAAAGTAGAACCCGCCATATGAACACCGCCGACTTAAAGCCCTTTCTAAGATTCTCTTGCCCATGATCAACTCAGAGTTGGGATCCATCTGCTCATATTATAATTAACTTTAAACTCGAGTAAAACGATCGCAAGGATTCAAATATGAAATCAATTTGGGACCTTGCTCCATCTTCATCCCCCAACACTTCGCCTGATTGAGATGTGACATCATTTTCGTACAATGATCCTCACACTTCCCCTAGCCATTCTAGTGTTCATTATGTACTCTAACTCGTTACCGCCTTTAAAGAAACGTTGATCGTGCAAACATCTTATCGAGAGTCTGGATCATTTATGCTCCACTCTCGAGATGAGATATCCTGGTCTTTCAAAATGACTAGCAACATCGGTAAGAATATAGCAAATAATCGATATATTCGCTTTCTACCCCGCCATAGTCTTCACACGATGCATTTGCCGCGGCTCATCGCTTTCGTGTGGTTAAAGACAAACTTCGCTTTTCAAAATCCGTAACAATGTACGTGTTGGTTTTCCATTCACTATACTATTTCCATCCATAGGGCTTTTGACTCAAAATCATCAAGAAGTGGGTTAAATGATGCCATTTTCTCAAAAAAATACACACTAGTATTAAACACATTCCTACAATAAACATAATCTTAAAATTTAGTTAATCCCAAACTATTTTCTCGTTTATTGTAAACAATTATTCGTTTCCATTATAAACACTTCACGCAAGATATTTATAACTAAATTTGATCATGAATTGATTAGTATCCTACTAAGTTGGCTCCCAGAGATGTGGGGAGTCATAAATGACTACTTGATCCCACCTTTCTGTGGATGTAACTTCTCCTAGATAATACATAATCATTTCACTCTAATTGTTTCAAAACTCAGCACTTAAAATATCATAGCCTCGAGTGCGGCAGTACAATTAAATTAAGTTTGTTGTTTTTAACCATTGTTTTAATTTTCTAAAATTATTCTTAATATCCATCGCCGACGCTGGTCGATCAATCTTATTAAAATTTTGAAATCCACTGAGGTCTAATCCACAAACCAACCATGTTTGTCCGCTTCAAAGTATCACATGATCATTTTATTATTAGACCAATGGAGCCCTTAGGGTTTAAAATTCACTTTAAATTAATTAAAAACCTTCACCATTCAATATTTTAAATAATAGTGGATTTTCTAAAATTATTTCAAAAAATAAAATAATTTTTCCATAATACTATTAAACTAGATAATAGAATCATAATAATTATTTATGCACATGTAATTATCATCATGCAAATTTATATGGGCAATCACCTATTCTATGGTGTTATCACATAAAACATGTTATAAGTTATTATAATTTAAACTATTCACAAAAGCATTAATTAAATAATCCAATCCATGGTTTTCCTAAAAATTAAAATCGGGCCTATTACAAATATCCTGGTTGCTCGGCCCAATTATTTTAGCTTACTGTGCTAGCATGCTGCTCAAAACTAAAATAAATTAAAACCCTAAAACCCCAACATGTCTCTAATTTGAAGGGTAGTAGGTCCCGTCGTCCACCAAATCAAAACCGGCCAGGAAGAACCACCATCGCACGACGAGCCAACCACAGTAGTCGCTGTAACGATCCGCACGCCCCTACGCCAACAAAGACCATCGAGTGAGACCACGCTGCCAGAACTTCCCACCGCGCGCAGGCGCCGTTGGACGACGCTTTCTGGGCACCGCCGATCCCGTCCGACGCGTCTCTCCCTCCCTCCTCTAACGCTTTCATGGTGGTCACGCTCGATGGTGTCCATCTTCTCCCAGCTTCCAAATAATGAAGGTGCAATGATTACAGGATTTGAAATAAAATTACAACTATTTTTAATTAAAAAATGTAACACAATAAACCGTGAAGAAAACCATCATGACCACCTCCCTTGCTACAAACCCAAAAAATTAATACAATCAAAAATCTACCATGGATCTAGGCAAACCATTAAAATAATACATCCATTCATGAACAAAATCATAAAATTAATGTGATCTAACTGGCATCTAACAACAAATAGAACTAGGTGCCATATACTAAATCAACATCAAAATTATACAAGATTATTAACACCTAGATACACATATTCAATCGGCAGTATGCTCTGATACCAATCAAGGAAAACACACAATGAAGCATGGATCTAGCAATATGATTAAACATGCAAACTGGTGATTCTAAAATTCAATATTAAATAAACACCATGGTATTTTGCAGATCCGCCAACTGCACTTCTGTGATCAGCCACCAACCAGCAACCTACACCGCCATCTACGCATCAAAGACGCAACCAACGACCTACACCATTCAATCTACAGACGCACCAGACCACCGATCTTCCAGATCGCCATCCGTGGGTGGTATGGATGTGTGGGCGCCACGAACGTGACAGAACTTAATCTAACACTGTATGAAAAACCAAATAATAGAAAAATTTTTTTCTCGCTCGTATTTCAAAATATGAAAAACTCAAAGAGAAAACCTTAAAACCCATTACATCAAGGAATAACTGCTCATATAATAAATTATATTTATTATAAATAACCGTCATATAATAAATTATATTTATTATAAAAACCGCTCATATAATAAATTATATTTATTATAAATTTATAATTTATACATATATTGAGAATACTAAGTGGGACCCAAGATAATAGCTAATCGTTGCAATTATTAACACTGTGGATTTTAAATGTCAAGGATGAAGAATCTATTGGAAACCCTGAGGAGAAGATAGGCTTTGGTGGGGATCTCGTAAAGGCTTCTACGCTTCCTTCCAACATTTCAATCACTTCGTCTCATGCATGGCCTATGAAGGATCCGTTGTATGCACCACAAACCACTACTATCATCTTCCTTGTAATTTCATTTTCCTCTTTATTCAATGCCCTCCATCCCGTGATTTTCGCTGCCTGGGATTCTTATAACCAATATGGAAAATATAATCTCACTTTGTATTATCCACTATACCATTAACAATTTTCTCCAACCATTTGCGTAATCATCATCCCATAGCTATAAACATCCGATTTGTGTGAGAGACTCAATAAATTATGCGTAACACTCTGAGCCACACCCAATGGTCCTCTCACAAGGTATCACATAATACTTTGTGGGCAGCTAACAGCAAGCCCAAAGTCGATCTCGAGAAAATTCGTCCAAAAGGATATTGTGAGATTTACTTAAAATGCACATTTTGTTCTACACCCACAATGTGTACTCAAGTCCTCTTGCTATACCACCTGTAATTTGGTATACCCTCCCGTCCATGTTTACTGATTTTAAAGTGTTTTCTCTCGCATAAAATTTTTCAAGAGACCCATTGCTCATAAATTATAGATGAGCTTTTCGCCACTCTCAAAATGTAACCCTACAAAGTATGTAATAATGATTTGACATTATAAGTTTGATCAATGTTTGCAATCTCATTGATAAAATCCTCTCCCATTTCCTTTTGGATGTGTTTTTGAGACTCTAGACTCAACAAGGTGACCATCATCACCTTTCCTTGTAAACGCCACCATAGCCTCCTTGACTAAGTTTATCCTGAATGAATTAGTCATCTTCCTTAATATACGAGACAAGTATACCTTTTGTGCACTTGAGATTCAGAATTTCACAAATTCCTCACATGACAGCATCAAAACTCTTTTCTCCTAATGAGCATCACTCCCGCTTGATATTTTCTTCTGAGCTTTGATTGTAACAAATGCTGACAAATGCTACAATAAATGGCCAAAATTAAGAAGAGAGAGGAGGTTCATTTAGAAAATGTAGCAACTAGAATAAATTAGGAACACAAACATTTCAGCTTGACTTTGAAATATATATATATATACATACCATATATATATATATATATATATATATATATATATATATATGAGTATGTAAATGTATATGCACAGAGAGAGCTGAAGGAAGGATTACCTGTCATGATATTCTTTGAAACGCCGATAAACTCTGCACCAAAAATCCATGCATTAGAAACCTACCTTAAAATTAGTTGATGGGGATGGGATGAGGGCGAGAAGAGAAGAGAAGTTTGGGACAAGGAAGTGAACTGGTGGAGAAATGAGAAATGAGATTCTCTTAGCTAAGACTGTTGATGTAACTTCAAAAACAGAATCGTCGGATACCAATTTGACTGCACTTTGTGCTACACAGTCATATCTTATAAGAGCAAAGGTCAATTCTTTTAATAAATAATTATAATAGTTATCATTCATATTTTACAATTACAGTAATGTCCATGGGGATCATGAAATAGGATTAAATGTAAATATAGTTGATAAAAAATCCAAATTGTTTTATAATATAAATGCTGAGATTTGTTTCATTTTTTACCAATAACAAGATATGCAAAGGTAATAAGATCAAAACTAGGTAATAGGAATTATTGTTTTCTAGATATGGCTATGCTAAATTGATTTGACTTTATCTTGATACCATTTCAGAATAACTAGAAGTGAATGGGAAATGGATTATTAGATCTTATTAATATTGTTGAAAATAGTTTTAGAGAAAAATTTGATGATAAATTTTAATTTAATTTATTCTTCAATTTTTTACAAAACAAAGTTATTTAAAGTTCAAAATATTCCTAATCACTTATGTTTTTTTAATGAGTTTGTAGAATTACATTATGACATCCAAAATAATTGAGTAGTTACTGAGTAGAAAAGGAAAAAACATGAATAAGATGCATTGGTGAAGATGTTTTGACAAAAATAGTGAATAAGCGGCAAAGACACTATGGTGACGTCATATAAAATTTTGTTATGAATAGTGATTAATATATTAAAATATCATATTTATTTTTCAAAAATCAACTTTTAATGTTTATCTAAATTTTGAGATAAATTTGTAAAATAAAAATTTTTTTAAAATTCATATGATTTATTTAATTCACAAATAGATCATGACACTTAATCGCAAAGTATATGATTTTTATTATTTAATTTTTAGTTTTTTTAATAAAAAAAACAATAAAAATATTAAGAAAAATCAAAACTAACATTCATTTTTCTTTGTTGAATTGAAATAAAAAATTCAACAATAAATTCATAAAAAAAAAAAGGCGTTAAATGCACAAAGCAAATTTTCTTTCGAGCCAAAAGCTAAAAACAATCTATGTAAGATAGCATAGGAAATCAATGAAAGACGAAAAGGGAAGGATACTTACTGGATGAAGTATAAGATTGTTGGTGAGGTTTGTCACGACAAAAGCAAGAAGGGGTGTTGAAATTCTAGTCATAACCACATCTACCACCAGACTCCATGCAATCTTCACACTGTTCCTCGTTTGCTATCCATTTGAGCTCAAACTCTTTGCCCAAAGCCTCTCCAACTCCTAATGAACCGTTCCTTAGGCCTTCAAGAAAAAGAAGGCTATACCTAATAAACGTTTATATATTTTTTGGTCAAAGATCCATTTGCCACAAAGTACTAGGGCTTTGTCACAGAATGATACTCATAAGACTTACAAATTTTTTACGAGAGACAATCATGCAAGACTCTCAATATCAGAACATCGAAGTATAACAAGATAGAAATCAACCTGGTTTTGTCATAAGGACAAGCAATTCCTCCCATCTGGGTTTAAAATATTAGGTGTGCAGCCCATAACACGAGCCCAAAATGTCATACTTAAGGAGGAATGAGGAGCAGCCCAGTACCGTGTTCTACTCGATGATATCCTCTAAACACAGCCCAAACGAGGGGCCCAATTCACTCCTTCAAAAGGCCGAGAAGTAATCACTCAAAGAATTCGGGATTAAGGAAAATATTCCACTTCCACTCACTAGGAAGTAAGATATTTCCAAATAATTGCCTATCATTTATCTCTTATTAATCGGTTAACGATAAGGAAAGAAAATCCCTCACTTTATGGGAGAAATATCGTATCATCATCCAACAAGTGAAATATCATTCTCGTATCATCATCCAACTAGGAAAGTTATCATGATCACCCATTATAACCAGCCATCCCATCTGAAAGGTACGTTATCAAAATTCATTCTACAAATGATATTCTTCCACCAGAAAGAATCGACTTAGTATCTAAGAGGCAACCGCGATCCCTCAAGTGATCCTTTGTGTCTTATTTTTTGGCAGAGGAGCCCGACGCCCAGAGTCACCGGACCGACCAGCCACTCCCAGCACGCTCCACTTAGTTCCGGTTGAAAAATCATCATCGCCTCGCGCCGTCTGCGGGAATGATGCCTCCTTTACAAATAAACCGACTTCCTCGCGACCATGGTATCAACTCGAAACACAAGTAGGAGCCACGCCAATCCCCTAAGGATGTAAGACCATGACGAGACAACCGACCTCCCCAGGCACGCCCGGAAACGAGATAAAGCACACGTGAATGGAGGCGCTCCGTCTTGCCAACCAACGCTTGCTGAGAGAGTTGGAGCAACTCACTAGGCAAATACAACGCCCCCAGGTGACACGACAGGCCCGAGAAGGTCAAAACACTATTACCCGAGGAGAACAACACCTCGACCCTCCTCGAGAAGCGGATGGAGAAGGAGAAACTAGCCACGCCAGGAGCATGACCCTTACAAACCCCCTGGAGAGGATCGCAATGAGGAGAGGCATGGTAGGAACAAAATAGGCGATGGACCCATCCTTTATCAGCAGGAGACAGAGGAGCGGTCATGGGAGGAGTGGTCATGTGAGTAGAGGTTCAGGGACATCCAACAAGAGCTCAGCCATATGAAGGAAGCAGTAAAAGGCCGAGCTCCAGTCTCTATGGATGCTCTGGTGCAACAAATTGAATCCCCGTTCATAGCCGGGGTGCTGCACTTCCCTCTTCTGGCAAAGTTCAGAATGCCATAGATCGAGACATTCGATGGAACGAAAGACCCCATAGACCACCTCAATACATACAAGAATCAGTTGGAATTGCACGGATATTAGGATCCCATACGATGCAGAGCCTTCGCTATCACACTAAAGGGCCAAGCATTGGCCTGGTTTAACAGACTCCCGCTGTCTTCCATCTCTCATCATTCATGTAACTTTCCACGATTCATCTCCCAATTTTATCTGAGCAAGGACTAACAGAAGCCAAGTGCTATCACCTCAATTACAAAGCGTAACTCAGAAAGTTTGAGGTCACAGGTTCGTAGATTCAACGCTGAGTCTTTAAAGGTAGATATTCCCAGCAGAAGTTCGCCATCACAAGCCTTTCATCACAAAAGGCTAGGTGCATCGAAAAGATTCCAATGTTCTCTATCTCACAACCCTCAGCAAGTACGCCGAGGTGATCGCCAAAATTGTAGAAGAACAACTGGGTGAAGAAAGCCTCCTTATCCAAACAAAGGAGCTCTTCACTCTCGCGAGAAGGCAGGGTGACAAGAAACTGAACGATCCCCAGATAAGGAGACAGGGACATATCCCGAGGAGTGAACTGAAGAGGAAAATGCAGAACGATCCCCAAAGAGAGATGAGGGAACGCCGATATCACTGGGGATCACCTAAGCTCGAGTTACAAAGAACAGATTCACTGACACCACCCCGCCGACTACGCGTCACGTGTCCTACGTGAAGTGCAACATGAAAGATCTCAGATGACCATCCTGGGCGAAGTCGTAATTCAACAAAAAGAGAGATGATACCAAATACTGTGAGTTCCACAAGGGTCATGGACACCAACGTATGATCAAGATCCAAATTAAGGAAAGAAATTAACACCGATCCGACGCGGGCATCTCCTACGTTACGTGGCTTCGTAAGGTTGGGGATCGTACGCTCGCCACCACCGCCACCGACCCAAATTTCAAAGACTAACTCGCCTGAGAAATCCATGTGATTCCCTTCTCGAAGGATTTGTAAAGTGTGGAGTCTAGGCTCAACCAGAAGGCCCATTTCATAAAGACGATCGTGGGGAACATTAGAAGTACAAGCCATATCCAAACTCCCTTGGCTGGATTCTACCATAACCTTTTCGAATTATGACATGAAGGCCACAAAGATTCCCATGACGACCAATTAGTGATAAGGGTCATCGTAGCCAATAAAAATCCAGATTGTGGTCCTCGGGTCGACAATGGAAGCCTACGACATCATCTTCGCATCGCCTTTCTAATAAAACGGGTATTGAATGGAGAAGCCAGAGCCAACAAAGACTTATCTACGCGATTCTCCGGGAGAAAGGTGCCGCCTAGAGTCACACAATTGGTGCTCACTTCTGAGACCCCCATGTATAAAGCTACGATAATAGTGAGATTTCTCATAGTAGATTCCCATCACCTTACACATGTCACGGAAGGCCCTTTCAATACCATATGGCCATCCCTTCCGCCTATCACATGGTCATCAAATTCCTAACTGCAAATAGAGTAGGCATAGTTCGAGGGAACCACAACAGATAAATGTGGAGGTTATTTAGCCAATGAAACAAAAAT
Source organism: Tetrastigma voinierianum (assembly GCA_016808115.1). Classification (NCBI taxonomy): domain Eukaryota; kingdom Viridiplantae; phylum Streptophyta; class Magnoliopsida; order Vitales; family Vitaceae; genus Tetrastigma; species Tetrastigma voinierianum. The sequence continues at coordinate 96,997 of JAEQBH010007425.1, read as the reverse complement.
GGTCGACAACGCCCATGGACGGCCTCGATGAGATGAGGTAATCACCCGACCGCCTCCCTCAGAGGAATCCAGAGCGCATACTACCACCAACCATAACACCTCATCTACATAGGGTCTAAGTCGCTTAAAGACGTCAAGCCTCTCTCATCCACTTCTTTAAAGCATGGAGGTGTTTCCTCGAAACAGGAAGACACGGGTGATTAGACTCTACAAAGAATCACCCACCGGTTGAACTAGTCCGTCCTTCAAGCCACAAGCAAAAGAGAAGGAGTTTCATTTCGTAAAGATATACATTAATGGAAGAGGTCGCAAAGCTTCCAAGCAAATACAATCAGAGAGGTAGAACATTCGAGTGGTTAGCCAACGTTGTTCCGCCAAAAGCGAACGACAAGTGACTCCGCTTTCATCGATTTCACGTATATCAGGCTTCAAAAGATAGCTTCCCTTTACTCATTGACTCATAGTGGCACACATCATGAACTCCTCAACTTCATGGACGCCTTCTCAGGCTATAACCAGATTAGTATGGATCCCAACGACCAAGAAAAGACCTCATTCGTTACTAGGCAAGGAACCTATTACTATCGGTGATGTGGCCTTCTGACCTAAGAATCCAAAGACACCTACCAAAGGTCAGGTGAACAGATGTTCCAAAGAAAATTTGGAGCATCTATGGAGGTGTACATAGACGATATACAAGAAACTGCCAGGTCGAGCCCACAACCATTTAACCGAAGCGTTCCAGTCCCGAAAAGCTACAATATAGCAACTCAGCTATGCACCTTCTAGTTCCCACGGAAGTTCTAGGCTTTACAGTCAACACCGAGAATAATAAACCCAGACAAAATCAAAGCTGTGCCCGACATGCCACACCTTCAAACACAGTCAACGCCCGACGACGAATATCAGACCGAGTCACTGCTTAAGGCCGACAAATGCCACCTTTCAACCAAAAGAGCTCCTTCCAATGGGACCCACATTGCTAGGAGGCATTCACGGCACTCAAAACCTATCTGACTTCTTCGCCCGTCCTAGTAAGCCCTTCCAAGGGAGAACTCCTCACTCTCTACCCGGTCAAGCTTTGCATTTTTCAACTAGTGCCGCCGTCGAGAACTGATGTGGTGCAACAAATTGAGCGAGAGCAAGAGGAGAGGTATCCAAAGATGGAAAAGCCATCCAAGGTAACTAAGATCAGAAAACTCCGACTCGCTTCTCAAGCTTATACCGTCAGTCCCAATCGAATATCCGATGAAGCATATATCAGATAAACCGTAAACCTCCAGACTTATAAAGTGGGTCAGAGAGCTAAGTGAGTTCAACATCAGGTACAAACCAAGGACAACAATAAAAGGGCAGATCTTGGCAAATTTCCATCATGGAATTCACCCCAGCAGAGCTTGCCGAAGCTACCTAACTGACACCCGACCTCCCCATCTGGAAGTTGTCCGTGGACGGGGCCGCCAATGCCCAAGTGGTGCGAGTGCGATCACGCCCTCCAGGATAGGATAGATGTGGAATACGCCCTCAGATTCGGCTTCCAAGCCTCGATAACGAGGCGAATGAGGTTGTCGCCGAGCTTAACCTCGCCTCCATGGGAATGAATCGGTTGCGAAGTGATCAAAGACTCAGTTGGTGGTAAAGCAGTCAGAGCTCCTATAAAGCGGTGAGATGATAATCCTATATTTCAAGAAGGTGTGAGGAGTACTTAAAAGTTCAAGAGTTCGAGGTCAAACATGTACCAGGCGGAGAATTCCCGATGCAGCAGCGGCCAGCCCGACGCCACCTGAAGACTGGACGGTGATACACGGTGAACACTCCCGGAACCCTCGATAAGCATTAACAGCGAGTCTCCCTGTGATGTCCGAGTAATTGGATGGACCTTATCTGGGATTACTTGGTGGAAGGCACGTTGCCAAGCAACCTAAAGGAGGCGTCCAAACTCAGAGCAAGGTCAGCAAGATTCACCGTTCATCGGGGACCCTTTATAAACGAGGCTTCTCTACGCCCATTCTTAAGGGCGTAGGCAAGGAAGACGCCAACTACATACTTAGGGAGGTACACGAAGGCATCTGTGGCAACCACATCGGAGCTCGGACCTTAGCAGGCAAAACCTTGAGGCAGGGGTACTGCGGCCTGATGCTGAAGCCAGCGACCAGGCCCAGTCAGGAAAAGCACCATTGTGCAAGAGAAGTTGTAAGATTTAGGATGATCATCAATGGAGGAACAATTGTATGTCTGAGTGAAAAGCACCATTTCATCTTCGGAAGTATGATAAGGTGTGAAGATCCAGAAGGGAGAGAAGGCCAAATCCTAGATATTTGTGATAATTGAACTGGTCATTGGGTGCATGGTTTCGCAGTTGGTCAGGCATTAAATTTATGGATCCTAAAGTTATGGAAGCAGTTGGTAGCTATTATTATTAAGTTAGCTCTTTACCACATTAGCTTGTTCCATTTTTGTTCTACAATCTTTTTATAGATGTCCAAATCTTCTGCACTTGAAGCATTGAGGCTTTCTCTTGCCAACATTCTTTTTCTTCATGTTCAGGTTTTTTGCAATGATCATACCAAGGAATTTTTCCTTTCCCTTTGACTCTTAGGCTAAATATGCTACATCAACTACAGTTTGTTGCTTCTGCCTTGCTTAGTCACAACTCGTATGCTGAAATTATTCCCAGTAAGAACTAAAGTCGTCGAGCATTATACAGCGGCAGGAGTCTAGTCGTTTCCACAGGGAGTGGTTCCTAGGTGATCATAGGGTTGCTCTTCGATGAATGTGCGTTTAAAAGTAAAATATGGGGTTATGATTGATTGATTTAATGCTTAGATTAACTTAACTATTTTAAAACAAGAAGAGGCGAATATTAGGGTCTTGGGTGTTAAGCTACTTGCCAAACTAGAGTAATACCACCTCTTACTCACAACCTCGTCTAGGAGCCATTGATGAATGGTCTTGATGGAAGATATAACATTAAAGCTTTCTTAAGATAAAAAGAGCGATTGAGGCGATAACAAACACTTGTTCGGGCGATTTGCTTGGACTCTTAGTGCGCATTTGCGATCAAGCTTCGCGTGTCTGAAAGTCCCTAGTTCACACGTTGTCAGAAGATGCCAAACTAGGTTTTATAAGATTTTTCACAAGTGTTTAGCATCGGGCAATCCCATTGAAGCACAAAGAGGAATTGAGGGTTATTGCAGCGGAGGTGAGAGTTCCAAATGGGAACCCTATCATGGAGGTTTAGAACTCCATTGAAAGCGAGAATCGATTCATGGTTAATAAAACCTTGTCGTAATTGTGAGTTGAGAAATAACATATTTCAGGTTGGATATCAAAAGCACATAATCGTAAAATCTTAGGAGTTATGAAACCAGCGAAGATTACAAGTAATTAAAAACTCAAAATTCGAAGAAAAACTAAGTACTCTACTCTATGAGCCCTAGCAAAATGCAAGAAAAACACTCCCGACCTTTCCAAGCCAAACCTAGAATCCAATTGTGTTTTATACGCACCAGTGAGCTTAAATACCATTCTCATTAGTGATCGGAAGTGGTGGTCGAAAGGCAGCGTGCCCTTGCACAGGTGAAGTGCTGCTCAAGTCCGCGAAGTTGCATGTTGAGTAAGGTACCGATGAGTGTGGTACCGGTGCGAAAGTGTCTTGGTACTCTTGAGGCCTTGGAATGCGGTGCCAATATATTTGATGCAGGGTACCGCAGCCTCCTTGCATGTGGGTGCCGGTGCCAATAAGTGTGGCTCTTGAAGCCTCTTGCCTCCTCTTCTCCTCTTCAGCTAGCACTGCAGGGGCCTCTCGGCTTGTGTTTGTCGTGGCAATGATGATCTACGTTGTTCTCACGGAATCAAACCCTACGAATGTGTACGAGACTCGAAAAAACCTACACACATAAAAAAAACGCTAGAAGCTTGATCAGAAGGCACCTATTCTACACAAATGACCAAAACATGAGTTGAGACACATTAAAACCTATATAAATGTTGCACTTTTATGTATCCAACACACCCCCTAACCTACAACTTGCTAGTCCCTAGCAAGATTTGAACTGGTAACGCCCATCGATTATGAGGTTCAACAAAATGCGCTAAGGTTCAGTTAGGCATTGCAAGTTTCCCACAAGGGAAAAAATGAACACAATGCTATAACCTGACAGAGTATGCAACCATCTGAACTTAAATGAATACCACAGTCTTAAAGTAATGGACAAAATAACAAACTGTTCCAAAACAGAGATACTCATATAAAGGACCATGGATCTGAAAAAAGAAAGGTTGCAATGAGATCACCAAACTGAAATGAACTTCATTATCACTACAAACATTTTACCATAACCAAGAAAACTAACATGCATAGAAGTCAAAGAGGAACATCATACGTAACTAAAATCAAAAAGGTCTTTCAAGCTTGTAATGACCATGGGCTACAAATAGGGTTTACAGAAATAAAATGGGTGTTGGTATGACATGGCTGAGGTCTCTACCCAATTGCTAACACCACCTATTCTTGAGTCTACTACTCGTCCTCCTCCTCTTAGGTCGAGAAAATCGTCTTCATACCACAAATCATCGGCTCGTCGAATCCTTCAGTAAGGAAGATCATCTCCAACAGCGGTTTCTCCTCGTAGGATGTGACTCTCGAGCCTAGAGAGCCTGTGATCCAGTTTCTTCTGCTTCCCCAGGATGCATTTGAACCATCCTTTGATTCTACGCTCCATCATTTTAAAGGGGGGATGTACTCATTGGACGAGAGCTGGCGGCGGTGAAGCGGAGATAGCAGGGGATGCGATGGCGAAGGGCTTGTGGGACGGCTCGGCTTTTTGCTTATGTACGGTTGTGATGGGCCCTGGCCTAGGAAGAACTCTTTTTCTCTGCAGAGCCATATCCTTGCAGCTTCCACCAGGTTTGTAACTAGGGTCGGGAATGGAATATCTATTTTAGGTTGAGGACCTCGAAAGTCCCTCATAATACACCATATTACCAAAGGCATAGTCAATAATTTTTCAGTCATTACCTCATACGAAATTGGTTTCTTCTTGCAGCAACTTCTCCTTTCCCTTCGACCCAATCATATTGGCCAGATGACTTTGTTCATCGATGCATACTCGGGCTTTAATTTCCTAGGGATGAACTCCTTGCGCCATAAACCTCCATGGAGTGCTGGGTTGGTGCACATGGTATTCCCTGCAAACAAACTAGCATCGAACTCTATAATAGCCACACGAGAGGGTAAGGTCGAGTCATGTGTGGCGGGGCGGACATATTAACGATTGAACTATCGAGTCAAGGCTGACCCATTACTTAGTTTCCCAATTGTAGTCTCAGCCGGGGTGTCTACATTGATTCTCTCTCAAGTTGAATTAAATTCCTAACCATAATTATTAAATAACCTTTTACCTCTTCACCAACAAATTGCAGATTCTGATCCTTAATAACGACACGAATGGGGTGAGTGAACAAGAACGTGTCAATTCTCATTCCTCGCTCACAATGGAAACCCCGGGCCTTTGATTATTTGGACCCACTTTTCACCATTTCACGATTATGATTCGGCAAACATAGGCTCAATTTCTTCATCTTCGCTCTCACTTTCTTCCTCGCTCTCTGATGAGGAACCTTTCCGCTTCCCTTTTCCTTTCTTTACAATCTGCGAAGTATCGGCCTTTTGTTTTTTTACGGCTCGCTCCATAGAAGAGCCAGTAGCCTTTCCTTTCCTAGTGTTCTTCGATCTTGCCATAGATATGACCAAAATGGCGAATATAGTGAGAATAGCCCATACACACACAACGGTCTCCCAACAACCCATCTCCAACAGTATGGGACTCACCCCCTTCGAGATGAGTGATCTTTCTCCCCGTACCATTCGTGTAGGATGCCACTAATCAATAGGAACATAGAACCACCAACCAAAGCCTGACACAATCCATGTTAACACGGTGAAAATCCATTCAAATTACTCTCAAGGAGATGAGGAGCACCTCACGATGGTCTAGTACTTCGGTCGCGTCGAATAAATGTGGATGCCGAGATTCGGGCTTGATAGTGACACTTGGGAATGTTTGACCCTAGGATTTGCTTTGGTGAGATGGAAAATTAGGTTGGGACTATAACATATAGGAGTTGGGGAGTGGAGATATGAAAGGGTTCAAATTTTGGGAGAAAAAGCCCTCAAATGGCCCATTCACGCCTTGGTACGGTGCAATTAAATGTGCCCGATTGCCAGGTGTCTTCTTGGGGATTTGCCTTGGCTAATCTGGGGTACCAATAAGTGTGAATGCCAGGCCTCTTGGCTCGCCAGCGTTTACAGGTTGGTACCGGTACCAATAAGTGTGGTACCGGTACCACTCTTTTCTTTTTGTTTTGTTTTTTTTTTCTTGGTAGCAGTACCAATTTATAGAAATTTCCAGAATGCTCTACATCTTGGATTTCACTGGGATCTTTCCTTCTTTCCACCTTCCTTACCCCTTCAACGACTTGTGTTCGCATAACTGTGTACTACACTCTCTGGATACCTTCACGCTTACCTTGGAGTCCGCTGTACTTCTTGTGATCACGATTCCTAGGGTTCGAACATAATTGTCAATTCAAGGCTCAAGATGGGTGCAAAGGGGTGACTCAATATGATTTAGAAGTGTAACAAAGAAATGATGGCCTAAAATCATCTTTTAGCTATGTATGGGTGTTCCTCGGATAATCTGATGCATGTAGTTGATAAGGAATATTAAAACAATACACAATTTGAAGTAATAGCAAGCAAAAATGAGCAGCGAGAAAAATGTGACTTATGGTATAAATGAGAGTGATACCAGTCAAGATTGACTTTGGAGAATAGAAAAGAATTGGGGTCGTATGGTCTCAAATATGAAAAAAAAAGTTTTGTGCATGCCTGTTATTGTGTAAGTGCAGTGAGACTATGTGGAGTGCATACATAAGGTCACGCGTCTGCATACATCACAGGTCAAGTACCATACCAATATGAATCGAAATTTTGCATGCCAACATGCATAATTGAAACCAACTAGTGTATGCCCACCCCCACCGCGGAAGTAGGCATTGCTTTGAATGCACACAGGACACACTCAACAGAATAAAGGAGAGGGCCAAAAATTTGTGTATCATGCCAAAGAAATGTTGCAAGGGAGTGATTTATGGCAAGGTGTTTTTTTATTTTATAAAAGGCGTAATTAAATGAATAAAGCAAGTAAAGAAATGCAAGAAAAGGAAAGGAAAAACTATATACAAAAGGGTAGGATAGAGATTACGCTGAAGGAACATCCCGGTAGAGCGGATCTACCAGTTCCTCACTACTCTCCTGACGGTCGAAGTTCTCGAGAAATGGCTTTAAGCGCTGGCCATTGACTTTAAAGGATTTCCCATTTTCCGATTCTCAATTCCACTGACAACATATGGAGGTTACACTGACGATGAACGGCCACCCACTCGGAAAAAATGCAAACGAGAGCTGTATAACAATACCTTCTAGTGAGGTTCAAAGGTCGTCCTAATAATGTTCTTGTCATGAAATAGCTTTAGCCTCTCTTTGTAGATTCGTGAGCTCTCATACGATTCACGCCGCAATTCATCAAGCTCGTTCATCTTTAGCAGTCTCTATTTACCTACCTGAGCCAAATCAAAATTAAGAGTTTTAATGGCCCAATATGCCCTGTGTTCCATTTCCAATCGGCGTATGACAGATCTTCCATAAATTAGCCAATATGAGACATACTAAGAATAGTTTTAAAAGACTTTAAGCCCAAAGAGCTGATTAGTCAAGTGACCAATCCTACGATTTGGGAGACCGTTTTTCCACTCCTCATACGAGGGTTAGGCTAGTGTGAGAGAGTTGGTGAGACTCCTGATCCGAGTCAGTCATGTAGACATTCAAGTAGGATCATGCATTTGCTTGAATGTGTATTTAATTTGGAACATTGCACCGCACTTAGGTGGAGTAGTAGCCCATTAAAGTAATTCCACTATCGAGCATTACCACCATGTCGAGGGATATTATTTTTATTGCGTACATGGAGCGTGCGAGGGACGACTATTCTAGAGGCCGACAAGAAAGCCGGGTGTGGCTTTTGATGATGTTTACATGTATTAGAATTCGAGTATTTTAATATATGTTGTATAAGAGTAAATATTTGAACTCTTAGAACTATTGGATATAGTTGGATTCATAGTTGGTATATTTTTATGAGTACTGATCATGGGCCTGACCATTGGTCTGTGGGTGGTACGCCGTGGAAACTTTGTGGGCGACTCCATACTTTTTCAACAAATTCTCAAAGGGGTCAATTACAAAAATGGAGCCCACCATCACCACGATCGCGCAGGCACCTCAGCGAAAAATGGTTTTCAAAATTTTCAAACAATCCTTCCGTGGTCATTAGTTCGTTGGTCGGCCTTCCACCCACTTAGAAACATAATCAGTTCGCCAATAAAATGTAAAGGTACCCACAAGAAGGGGGAAAAGGCCCCATGAAGTTTAAACCCCAGCAATCGAAGATCTTAACGATTAAAATAAGAGTAAGAGGCATCATGTTCCTCTTTGTGACCCCTCCTAATTGTTGGCACCGAGCGCAAGTTTTGAAAAAATCAAAGCAGTCTTTAAAAAGAGTGGGCCAATAAAAATCGGCATGCAGATTTGTCCACTGCCGCGGGAGAATGCCCTCCACAAGCTTCCGAGTGGCAGAAGGTGAGAACCCTAATTTGATCGTCATTGGATACACACCGTCTCATCAATTGGTCCGGACAGTATTTAAACAAGTATGAGTCATCAAATTAATATTTCTTTATGTCCACCAAAATTTCCTTTTGTCGAGAGGTCCATCGTGGAATCATTCCGTCACTAGATAGCTACATTGCGGTCCGCATACCATGGGCAGTGGACAAGATAAAAAGTTGCTCATCAGGGAAAGTGTCGCCTATGGGTAGGCCTTCGTAAGGATGCCGAAACCAATCAAGACAGTCAGCTACCACATTCCTCAACTCTTCTTATCCCAATAGTCAAATTAAATTATTGACAAAGTAGGATCCACTAGTCAAACGGCTTAGTATCCCGCTTTTAGAGAGCAAGTACTTTAGTGCTGCATGATCCGTGAAAATGGTTACGGAGACCTTTACAATGTACGACCAACTTTTCTAGGCAAAGACGATACCTAAAACTCTTTTTCCATAGTTTGCGGTACTGATCGAGCGAAATCTAGAGTCTTAACGTATAGTGGTAGATCACAAAGTTTTTTTATCTTCCCTTGCTCCTAAAAAATGTACTTCTATAGCATAATCAATTAGTGTCACACATGATCTCAAAGGGGAGTTCACTTGGAGATCGCATGATAGAAGGGGACACTAACATAGTTTTTAATTTATCAAAGGCGTCCTCACAAGCCTGTGACCATGCAAAGGGGACGTCCTTGGCAAGAAAATTGCACAAGGGACGGGCTATGGCACTGAAATCTCTTATGAATCTCCTATAAAATCCTGCATTACCTAAGAACGACCGTATATCTTTAACACACTTAGGGGTAGGTAAGTTGGAAATCAACTCGACTTTTGCTTTGTCCACCTCTATTCCTTTTTTCGATACTATGTGGCCTAACACAATCCCTTGTGTCACCATAAAGTGACACTTCTCCCAATTCAACACTAAATTCTTCTCCTGACACCTCTCTAATACCTTCCGTAAATTCTCCAGACATCCCTCATACGAATCTCCAAAAACAGAGAATTTGTCCATGAAAATCTCCAAAATGAGTTCTATCATATCACTGAAAATCCCCATCATGCACCGTTGGAAGGTTCCTGGTGCATTACATAATCCGAAGGGCATTTTCCTAAAGGCAACGTTCCAGCGGCGGTGAACGGGTTTTCTCGATCTCTAAGGCTATCTCAATTTGATTATACCCTGGCAATTGGCCGAGAAAACACAAAATTCATGCCCTACAACTCTCTCCAAAGATTCGATCCACAAAAGGTAGAGGAAATGAGCTCTCTAAGAATGACGAGTTTCCTATAGTCTATGCACCCAACCCGTGGTGACCTAGGGAGGGATTTAGCTCATTGTGTTCATTTGCTACCACAAAGGACCCCGCATTTTTAGGAACTACTTGGGTTGACTGACCTACTCTGCTGTCTGCAACAAAAATAACACCCACGTCTGCCAGCTTTAAGACCTCTTTTTCGACCACACTTCTTCATTGCCGCCGCTGTTGCCTGTGGTTTGACATCCTTCTAAGTGAATCCCGTGTGTGCATCAAGTGGTCAGATCTCCTTAATATATGCAATTGTCCATCCTATGGCGGTTTTGTGGGTTCTCAATATCTCCAAAAGTTTATTCTCTTGATCTAACTCTAAAGAGGAAGATATGACTACCGGGAAAGTTTCTTCTACCCTAGAATGCATATTCAGATGCGATGGTAAGGTTTCAACTCAAGTTTAGTGGTTCTCTCCAAGGTACACTTGTCCTCAATTGGTGGCAATTTCTCAAATTTAGGTGCCACCCATTTGCTCTCCAATACTCAGGTTTCAATTATGGCGTAGAAACTCCATGCGGCCACTTCTCGACACAACTGGGCTTACTAGACAAGACATGAGAGGATTATCGTATGAAACATTAGCTACGTAATTCTTCACAATAGAGTCTATCATGTTTACCTCACAGACGTCCTCCTCACCCCCTATTTCCTTGATAACAGTGAAGATATTCAAATTAACAGTCATGTTACCGAAAGATAATGTCATTAGTCCTCCCTACAAGCAAAGATATATGAAGTAAGGCCAAGAATGGCCTAATAAGAATCACTGGGAACTGAGTCCCTTGATTCACCACAGGTTGAGTGTCAAGAACAACAAAGTCCACAAGAAAAGTAGAACTTGTCTACTTAACACTAATACATCCTTCACTATATCCCTATAGGAATTTTCACACTACAATAAGCTAGTCGAGGGTGATATTGATCGATTCTAACTCCCAACCCTAGCTCAACATAAGAATCAGCATGGAAACAAGTTAACACTCGCTCCCAACCACTCAGAAGCATGTCCCACTTCAAATTCCCTACCACTATGGAAACAAGGGGCTTCCCGATCAAGGAGGTGATCGCTCGCTCATAAATGCATCCTTGTTGACACCTAGTTTTCTTTTTACAGTGCACAAGTCTTTCAAAAACTTGGCATATGACGGGATTTGCTTAATGGCATCCAATAAAGGAATGTTCAACTTAACCTGTTTGAACAACTCATAAATTTCATAATGATTGTTCACATTTCTGAAGCTCTCAACCTATGAAGGTATGGAGCAGTAGAAGCGTACATGGGAGGCCTTGTCTTTTTCTCGCTCAACATCACAAACATCTCGGCCTCCTAGGAACATGAGGGGCTTGTTAGATACCTCATCACCCCGAGTGGTTCATTTCGCACATCTTGTATCAAGCTCAATAATGGTTTTGTCAATTATTTTTATACTTCAAGAGTGGTGATGCTCTTGCAATGTTCGAAGGTGCCATCACTGACCTCGAGACCTAACACTATTTTGACCTTCGGTTTCGGATGGCTCGAAAAGAGTTTCCTTTTTCTTGTTGGAAAATTTACAGAAGTAGGTTAGCTTAGTGATTTGGGATCTCACATCATCCAAAGCTTGCTCGAAATTCAAGTGTTGGTGGATTTTCGTTGGGTCCGACAAACCGCGGCCGTATCCTCCGAACTTCTCTTATGTGGAGGTTGGTAAGGTTGTGGGTTTGAATTCCCTTGAGACGAGGGGTGCAAACCTTGGTTAGGGCTCAGGAAATCCTTAAGGACCTTGATTTTGGAACGGAGGGACTTGATTTGAAAAGCCTCTGGGTTTCGTAGTCAAAATTTTTGGTTGTTTGGCAAATTGTGTGGGCTCTCCTCATTCCTCTCCAACTAAAATTCGAAAGTGCTTACCCCACCCATGGATTACAAGTTTCGAGTATGGAGAATCAAGGGCTTCCATTGGTAATTAAGTACACAGCTCGACGATTCGATTGCCCTCGACTCTGAGGAAGGTTAGTAAGGGGCTTAATAGTTGAGGAGCGGTTATCGCAAATGATGCATGGCTCCTCCACTCTAGATCCCATAGGCACCGAGGGTACCTGAGGTACAATGGTTACCTCATTCACCTTTTTCAATTTTATGGCCTCCAACTTCCTCGTTAAGTTGGCTATTATAGTCATAGGCCAATATTCTTCTTAAGTGATGGATTCCTCCCCCTGTAGGTGTACAATGCACTTTAGCGGTATCTAAGGAGGTGTTAGTCTCCTAAGTTCGAGCATTTTCTACTATTGTATCGAAAAATTGAACTGCCTCCCTGGCACTTTTCTCATAGAACTCCCCAGCACACATCATTTGGATGTATTGTTTGTTATTCAAGGATAGTCCTTGGTGGAAATACGCACAAATTTGTCCAACATCCAAACCATGATGAGGGAGAGCATGGAGGAGATCCCTATATCTTTCCCATACAACAAAGAAAGGTTCACCTGTTTTTCGTAGTTTTGGATTGATACTCAAGATATGCATTAGTACGCGTATGCGAGGGAAGAATTTATTCAGAATCTCGGGCCGCATAACCTCCCAAGCAAAGATTGAATTGGGCGCAATAATGAAACCATATTTTTAGCCTTTTCCTTCAGAGAGAATGGGAACAAAACCATACAAATTATACGGAGGGCATCCGAGCAGAAAGGAAAGCACTGCAAACATCCTCAAAATCTCTCATGAATGAGTAGGGGTTCTCAGAATCGACCCCTTGATACACAGGGAGAAGGCGAATCATCTCCGACTTCATAAGAAATTGGTTAACCATTTTCAAATAGGCGAATACATGAATTTGTTATGGTTCTTTAAGGTTGAAGAATCTCTTGGAGGGTTCTTTCCATCGTTAAGTAAAGGGGCAGGGGGAGCCCAATATTGATTTTGTCAAATTATCATGTCCCCTCCCGCACCGGCTACTCTGCAGGCCAAACATCATTTCCTTTAAGGCAGGAGGTTCATGGAGTCTTTGTGGGTCAACAAACTTCTCGGGCATTTGGATTAAAGAGAGTTTGTCTCCCTGATGTCCATTTGAGGTGGGTAGGTTCTCTTGAAACAAATGTCTTACTATGGACTCTTAAGAATGTCTTGGAGGTATAATTCTTACAAGTCGGCGTTGCTCATTGCGAGCCCAAACAGACATGCACCACTCTTACCCCAACTAGACAGATATCCACTTAGATTATTCACGAAAATGAATTAAAAATAAAAGGTAGAGAACGTACCGGATCTGCAATGCAATTGCAAATTACCACTAGCTCTCTTTGGATAAACTAGATTGCTCGCACTCCCCTAAGAACGCATTCAAAAAATGCTTCTGCCTACTTTGTGTCAAATTATTCCCAAGCTTAAGAACTACAAAGTCATCACATTATACTACTCCGTGGGAGTCCACAGCTAGGGAGTGGTTTCCTAGGTGATCCTTAGGGATTGCTTTTCCAATGAATGCCAAAGTAAAACTGGGGTTGTGATTGGATTGATTGAGTGCAACCGATTAACTTAACTATTTTAAGAAAAGGAGAATGATGAGTCCTCAAGTGTTCGCTTCACCACCGACTAGGTAATACCCACCTTCTTACTCACAACCTCATCTAGGAGCCATTGATGAAGGTCTTCAATCTGAAGATATAACATTAAAGCAATTCTGCAGACAAAGAACGATTGAAACGATAACAAACACTTGTTCGTATGATTTCGCTTGATTCTTAAGGTCGCATTGCGATTACACAACGTAAAATTAGCCCTCGTTCACGTTGTCAAGAAGATGCCAAACTAAGGTTTTATAAGATTTTTCACAAGTGTTTAGCATCAGACAATCCCATTGAAGCACAAAAGAGGAATTGAGGGTTGTTACCTTGAAGGAGGTGAGTTCCCACCTTTAGAACCCTATCATGGAGATTTAGAACTCCATTGAAACTGAGAATCGATTCATGGTTAATAAAACACTAATCGTAATTGTGAGTTGAGAAATAACACTTATATTGCAAGGTTGGGATATCAAAAAGCACGTAACTCCAAGAAAAATACCGAAGATAAACCAACCGAAGATTATGGCAATTAAAACTCGAATCCGAAGAAAAACTAAGTACTCTACTCTATAAACCCTAGCAAAATATGAGAAAAACACTCCAACCGTTCAAAACCAAACCCTAGAATCCAATTGTGTTTTACTCTGCCCTCAAGTGGGCTTAAATACCATTCTCATTAGTGATCTCGAAGTGGTGGTCGAAAGACGAGCGTGCCCTTGCACCAAGATTGAAATTCTGCTCAAGTCCCGTAGAGATTGCATGTTGGTATTACCGCAAGGTGGCATCGGCGGCCTCAAAGTGTACCGCATTCATTGCCTGGGGTACCGCAGCCAATAAGATTTGGCACCGATACCACCGCTTCACCGCATGTGGGTAATGCAGACAATAAGTGTGGTAGACCACGCTCTCCGCAATCGCTCCTCTTCACTCGTAGCACTACTCGGCCTCTCGGAGAAGCGGCCGTCAATGGATGATCTACATTTGTTCTCTGGAATCAAAGCCCTACAAAAATGTGCACGAGACTCGAAAAACCTACACAAGCATAAAAACGCTAGAAACGATCAAAGGCACCTATTCTATAAAAAATGAGAGCAAAACATGGTACGGGGCATTAAAACCTATATAAATGTTGCACTTTGTGTATCCAACACACTGACCTCTGACTTGCTAGTCCTTGTAAGATTTGGTAGTAACGCCCATCGATTATGAGGTTCAACAAAATGCGCTAAGGTGCAGTTAGGCATTGCAAGTTTCCTGAGGAAAAAATAGACACAATACTATAACTGTGATATCTGACCATACGAACTTAAATGAATACCACAGGTCTCAAAGTAATGGACAAAATAACAAAAATTGTTCCAAAAGCAGAATGCTCATATAAAGGACCATGGATGCGAAAAAGAAAGGTTACGTAAGAGATCACCAAGCCCGAAATGAGCGTCATTATCCTTTGCAAACATTTTACCATAACCAAGCAAACTAAAATGCATAGAAGTCAAAGAGGAACATCATACGTAATTAAAATCAAAAAGGTCTTTCAAGCTTGTAATGACCATGGGCTACACAAATAGGGTTTACAGAAACAAAATGGGTGTTGGTATGACATGGCTGAGGTCTCTACCCAATTGCTAACACCACCCTATTCTAACCCAAAAATCTACTACTCTACGTCCTCCTCCTCTTCAGTCGAGGAAAATGCGTCTTCATCTACACAGTCATCCAGCTCGTCAGAATCCCCTTCCAAGTCAGGAGGAAGATCATCTCCAACAATAGTTTCTCCTCGTAGGATGTGACTATCAAGCCTGCAGAGCCTGTGACCAGATTACTTCTACTTCCCCAGGATTCATTTGAACCATCCTTTGATTCTACGCTCCATCCTTTTCAAGGGGGATGTACTCATTGGACCAAGAGCTGACGACGATGAAGCCCCAGAGATAGCCGAAGGGGGATGTGATGACTGAGGCCTTGTGGAAGCAGCTCGGCTTTTTGCTTATATCTGGTTTGTGATGGGCTGACTAGGAAGAACTCTTTTTCTCTACGGAGCTGTATCCCGCGGCTACCGGGTTTGTAACTAGGGTCGGGAATGGAATATGCCTATTTTCAGTTGGGGACCTCAGAAAGTCCCTCATAATACACCATATTACCAAGGCATAGTCAATAATTTTTCCAGTCATTACCTCATACAGAAATTGGATTTCTTCCTTGCTTGGCAGCTTCTCCTTTCCCTTCGGCCCAATCATATTGTGAATGACTTTGTTCATCAATGCATACTCAGGCTTTAATTTCCCCGGGATGAACTCCTTGCGCACAAAACCTCCCATGGGTGCCGGGTTGTTGCACATGGTATTTGCAGTCAAACTAGCATCAAACTCTATAATAGCCCTGAGAGGGTAAGGTCGGTCATGTGTGGCAGGGCGGACATAATTCAACGATTGAGCTATCGATTCAGGGCTGACCATTAACTGTTTCCCCAAAATTATAGTCTCCAACAGGGTGTCTACATTCTGATTCTCTCTCAAGTTAGAGTAGAATTCCTTGACCATGGTCAGTAAATAACCTTTTATCTCTTCACCAACAAATTGCAGATTCTGATCCTTAATAACGACACAAATGGGGTGAGTGAACAAGAATGTGTCAATTCTCATTCCTGCATCCACAATGGAAACCACTTTCAATTGGCTTGGACCCACTTTTCTCGCTGCGGATTACGATGATTCGGTAAACATAGCCTGAATTTCTTCATCTTCGCTCTCACTTTCTTCCTCGCTCTCTGATGAGGAACCTTTCCGCTTCCCTTTTCCTTTCTTTACAATCTGCGAAGTATCGACCTTTCGTTTTTTTACGGCTCTTTCCATAGAAGAGCTAGTAGCCTTTCCTTTCCCAGTGTTCTTCGATCTTGCCATAGATATGGCCAAAATGGCTAATATAGCGAGAATAGCCCATACACACACAACGGTCTCCCAACAACCCATCTCAACAGTATCGGACTCACCCTTCCGGATGAGTGGGAATCTTTCTCCCCATCTGGATTCGTTGCGGATGCCACTAATCAGCAGGAACATAGAACCACCCGGCCAGAAGCCACCCGACCTGATCCATGGTGGCTTACGGTGAAAATCCGTTTTAAATTGCTCTCGAGAGATGAGTAGCACTTACCACGACGGTCTAGTACTTCCAGTCTCTGCATATGAATAACTGTGGATGCCCCGTGTTAGAGCAATGGAGACACTAGGGGGAACGTTTGACCTAGGGTTTGCTTTGGTGAGAGGGAAAATTAGGTTAGGGTTTCTCTTATATAGGAGTTGGGGAGTGGAGATATGAAAGGGTTCAAAATTTTGGGAGAAAAAGCCCTCAAATGGCCCATTCACGCACGGCGGTACCGGTACCATTAGGTGCGGTACCGGTACCAAGAGTGTCTTCTTAGGGTTTGCTTGTTGATGCTAGGTACCAATAAGTGTGGTCTGGGGTACCATAGTGCGCCCTTGTTTCTAGGTTGGTCTGGGGTACCAATAAGTGTAGTGGAACCACTCTTTCTTTTGTTTTGTTTTTTTTCTTGGTAGCGGTACCAATTTATAGAAATTTCGGAATGCTCTACATCTTGGATTTCCTTTGGATCTCCTTCTTTCTACTTTATACCCCTTCGACCTGACTTGTGTTCGGGCTAGTATTACTACACTCTCTTGACACCTTCACGCTTACATTGGAGTCCGCTGTACTTCTCGTGATTACGATTCCTAGGATTCGAACATAATTGGCAATTCAAGGCTGAAGATGGGTGCCAAGTGGTGACTCAATATGATTTAGAAGTGTAACAAAGAAATTATGGCCTAAAATCATCTTTCAGCTACGTATGGGTATTCCTCAGATAATACGATGCATGTAGTTGACAAGGAATGCTAAAACAATGCACAAGCTGAAGTAATAGCAAGCAAAAATGAGCTTGAGGCAGAAAATCAATGACTTGTATAGTGTATAAATGAGAGTGATACCAGTCAAGATTGACTCTGGAGAATAGAAAAGAATTGGGGTCATATGGTCCCAAATATGAAAAAAGTTTTTGTGCATGCACGTTATTGTGTAAGTGCGGGGTGAGACTATGTGGAGTGCATACATAAGGTCATGTTGCATAGCATCACGGAGTCAAAGTAGTATACCAAAAAAAAACCTCAAATCGAAAATTTTGCATGCACTTAACATGCACTTAATTGGCTCCAACTAGTGTATGCCCACCCCCATCGTGGAAGTAGGCATTGCCCTCAATGCACACAGGACACACCCAATAGAATAAAAAAGAGGGCCAAAAATTTGTGTATCACGCCAAAGAAATGTTGCAAGGGAGTGTTCCCTCTACCTTTTGTGGATCAAATGCTGGAGAGAGTTGCAGGGCATGAATTTTATTGTTTTCTCGACGGGTACTCTAGGTACAATCAAATTGAGATAACCTTTGAAGATCAAGAGAAAACCACGTTCACTTGCCCTTTTGGAACATTTGAATTTAGGAAAATGCCCTTCGGATTATGTAATGCACCAGGAACCTTCCAGTGGTGCATGATGGGCATTTTCAGTGATATGATAGAACTCATTTTGGAGATTTTCATGAGTCTTCAGTAGGAAATTATTGGTATGCTGAAATTATTTTGGTACCGGTACCAGTAAGTGTGGTACCGGTACCACTGCCTCCGCAACTGCTCCTCTTCACTGTAGCACTACCCGGGGCCTCTCGACAGCGACTGTCATCAACAGCAATGATCTACATTTGTTCTCTGGAATCAAACCCCTACAAAAATGTGCACGGGACTCGAAAAGCCTACACACGCATAAAAATGCTAGAAACGATCAAAGGCACCTATTCTACACAAAATGAGAGCAAAACATGAGCTGGGGGCATTAAAACCCTATATAAATGTTGCACTTTTATGTATCCAACACACCCCCCAACCTACAACTTGCTAGTCCCTAGCAAGATTTGAACTGGTAGCAGCCCGCCGATTATGAGAGGTTCAACGAAAATCTTGTTAAGGTGCAGTTAGGCATTGCAAGTTTCCATAAGGGCAAAAATGAACACAGTGCTATAACTTTGTGAGTATGCAACCATGCGGAACAAATGAATACCCACAGTCTCAAAGTAATGGACAAAATAATAACAAGCTGACACAAAGCGAGGAGATACTCATATAAGACCGTGGATATGAAAAAGAAGAGAACATTGAGATCTGGCCCGAAATGAACTTCATTATCACTGCAAACATTTTACCATAACCAAGCAAACTAACATGCATTGAAGTCAAAGAGGAACATCATACGTAACTAAAATCAGAAAGGTCTTTCAAGCTTGTAATGACCATGGGCTACACAAATAGGGTTTACAGAAACAAAATGGGTGTTGGTATGACATGGATGAGGTCTCTACTTGATTGCAACACCACTATTCTAACCCAGAAATGCTACTACTCCTATGTCCTCCTCACTCTTCGGTCGAGAAAAGGCGTCTTCATCTACCGGTCATCGGCTCGTCAAAATCCCTTCCAAGTTAGGAGAAGATCACATCTCAACAACGGTTTCTCCTCGTGGGATGTGACTCTCGAAGCACGGAGGCTTTGTGATCCGGTTGCCACTTGCAAGGATGCATTTGAACCGTCGCTTTGATTCTACAGCTCATCCTTTTCAAAGGGGATGTACTCATTGGACCAGAGCTGCGACAGTGAGAGCGAGAGATAGCCAAAGGGGATGTGATGGCGAGGCCTTGTGGAAGCGGCCTGACTTTCTTCTTATGCAGTTTGTGATGGGCTGACCCTAGGAAAGAACTCTTTTTCTCTGCAGGCCTATCCAGTAGCTTCCACCAGGTTTGTAACTAGGGTTAGGAATGGAATATGCCTGTTTTTTAGTTGGGGACCTCAAAAAGTCCCTCATAATACACCATATTACCAAGGCATAGTCAATAATTTTTCCAGTCATTACCTCATCTGAGAAGCGGGAATTTCTTCCTTGTAGCGACTTCTCCTTTCCTTGACCAATCATATTGTGAATGACTTTGTTCATCAATGCATACTCAGGCTTTAATTTCCCCATGATGAACTCCTTGCGCACAAAACCTCCCATGGGTACCGGGTTGGTGCACATGGTATTTGCAATCAAACCAACATCAAACTCTATAATAGCCCTGAGAGGGTAAGGTCGGTCATGTGTGGCATGGCGAACATAATTCAGCGATTGAGCTATCGAGTCAGGGCTGACCATTAATTGTTTCCCCAAAATTGTAGTCTCCAATAGGGTGTCTACATTCTGATTCTCTCTCAAGTTGGAGTAGAATTCCCTGACCATGGTCGGTAAATAACCTTTTACCTCTTCGCAATAATTGCAGTTCGATCTACGAATAACGACCACGAATGGGGTGAGTGAACAAGAGCGTGTCAATTCTCATTCCTCGCTCCTGATAAGAGCCTCGTCTTTCAATTGAAATTTGGACCCACTTTTCGCTCGATTATGATGATTCGTGAGCATAGCCTTAATTTCTTCATCTTCGCTCTCACTTTCTTCCTTGCTCTCTGATGAGGAACCTTTCCGCTTCCCTTTTCCTTTCTTTACAATCTACGAAGTATCGGCCTTTCGTTTTTTTACGGCTCGCTCCATAGAAGAGCTAGTAGCCTTTCCTTTCCCAGTGTTCTTCGATCTTGCCATAGATATGGCCAAAATGGCGAATATAGCGAGAATAGCCCATACACACACAACGGTCTCCCAATGACCCATCTCCAATGATTCATCGGACTCCACCCTTTTCGGATGGTCGAATCTTTCTCCATCACGGATTCATTGCGGATTCCTAATCAACGAGAACATAGAACCACCAACCAAAGCGCAACACAATCCCATGTGCTACGGTGAAAATCCATTTAAATTACTCTCAAGGAGATGAGGCACTTACCATGATGGTCTAGTACTTCCAGTCTCTGCGTGCGAAGAACTGTGGATGCCTCGGGTCAGAGTAATGGAGACATTGGGGGGAACATTTGACCTAGAGTTTGCTTTAGTAAGAGGGAAAATTAGGTTAGGGTTTCTCTTATATAGGATTTATGGAGTGGAGATATGAAAGGGTTCAAAATTTTGGGAGAAAAAGCCCTCAAATGGCCCATTCACGCACGGCGGTACCGGTAATGGTTCGTCTATTTCGTATGCTGAAATTATTCACAAGCGTAAGAACTAAAGTCGTCAAGCATTATAATACTGTGGGAGTCCATAGGTCATTTCCATAGGGAGTGGTTTCCTAGGTGATCCTTAGGGATTTCTCTTCCAATGAATGTGCGTTTAAGAGCGAAATAGGGGTTATGATTGATTGATTGAGTAACCGATTAACGTAACTATTTTAAAACAAGAAGGGCGAATGATAGGGTCCTTGGGTGTTTGCTCACCACCGACTAGGTAATACCCACCTTTTACTCACGAACTCATCTAGGAGCCATTAATGAATGGTCTTCGACAGAAGATATAACATTAAAATCTTTTCTTAAGACAAAGAACGATTGAGCGATAACAAACACTTGTTCAGACGATTTTCTTAGACTGTTAGTTTGCATTTGCTATCAAGCACAACGTGTACCGAGTCCTACGATTACGTTGTAAAGATGCCAAACTAAGTTTTAAGATTTCACAAGTGTTTAGCATCATACAATCCATTAAAGCACAAAGAGGAATTGAGGGTTGTTACCTTGAAGGAGGTGAGTTCCCACCGTTAGATCCCTATCATGGAGGTTTAGAACTCCATTGAAACTGAGAATCGATTCATGGTTAATAAAACACTAATCGTAATTGTGAGTTGAGAAATAACACTTCTATTGCAAGGTTGGGATATCAAAAGCACAGAATCCTGTAAGAAAATACCGAGTTATAGAAACCGGCGAAGATTACAAGTAATTAAAACTCGAGTCGAAGAAAAACTAAGTCTTTCTCTATAAACCAATCATTTCAAAACCCAGACCACTAAGTCAATTGTGTTTTACTCTTGCCCTCAAGTGGGCTTAAATACCATTCTCATTAGTGATCTTGAAGTGGTGGTCGAAGAGTGAGGTGTGCTGCACTAAGATTGAAATACGCTCCAATTCCATAGGGTGCATGTTGGTACGGTGCCGATGGGAGTGTGGTGTCGATGCAGTCATTACCCAGTACTCATGACCTTGGTCTTGGTACCAATATATTTGGTGCTAGGTACCAGCGCTGATACGTAATGGAGTGCAGATGCACGTAAGTGTGGTACCGGTACCAAAAGTGTACTGGTACTCCACAGCCTTGGGGTACCGGTACCAGTATATTTGGTACCGGTACCACTGCTTCACTGCATGTGGGTACCGGTACCAGTAAGTGTGGTACCGGTACCACACTTATTGAAGACTCATGCACTACCAAAATGAGTTGCCTTTGTGAACATTTTGGTCCACAACTTGAAGTGCATTGATTAATTATGCAAAACTTATTTTTGATAGATCCTTAGAGTCTTCAAGAGAATAAATTTTGGATTCATATCTTTCGAGCAAGCTTACAAAAAGCTTTTCCACAATGCTCTGATAAGTAGGAAAGTCTTCACCAAGTAATTTGATTTGGTTGACAATGGACATGAGTTTGTTGCCATACTCCTTCACACTTTCATATTCTTTCATTTTCTAAATCTCAAATGCCTTTTGATTCAAAGATTCACATCAATCTTATTTGATTGTTGCCTTCAAAATCTTCTTTAAGTTTGTCTCATGCTTCTTTTGGTGATTCACAAATAATTATGCTTGTGAAAACCACATCTGATACGACTGAATGTATATGAGTGAGTGTTTTTGGTTTCTTTGCCAATTCTTCTTCATACTTGTTCAGGTGCGTTAGTGTTGGATTTGATGGGGATCAACATCATTATCAACAACCTCCTGATAGGCCGATTTGTGCTATATAAAATAGTACGCCTATGTGTGCAAGTGCACGCATCTCCTCAAGTAATTAATACAATAAAAGTATAAATATCATCCCACGAAAGATTGGGTTACTAAGTACTTTAAAATTAGGTAATCTAGCTTTATTTGGATGGGGAAAATATGAGAATAAAGGAAAACTAATAAACTAAAATCTAAGCTAACATGCGAGGATAAGAAATAAAGTGGAGGAAAAACTAGGGTTTAGATTTCATTTAGCTAATCATTGTATTCTACGATTTTCCCCACTTTACATTGAATCACTGGCCAATGTTAAGTCACTGTGCATATGTGAGATCTCATCGAATCCACAATCTACCCCTTAGACCTTAGGTATTTGCATTTATACTCAACCCCAAAGTCTTAAGAGCGCAATGAACCTGAGAAACCTTAATTACCTCACAAAATCCATAAGAATATCTTATCAATGGCAAATCGTGATGTTCTAATCATGGTCTAATTCAACTCTCACTTCTTAGTCTCAAATTGAACCACAACTTATATCAATGGTGATTAATCATCAACAAGTATAAGGGAAATAGACTAGAACATTTAATAGAACTATAATCGAAACATTAAATGGAGAGTATAAATCAAATCGAATACATAAATCTAACTAGAAACTACATCACAAAACCTGAAAATGGGATTAGTTCATGGAGAGGAGAAAAACAACCAAAGAAAAGAGAGAAAAGATAAAGAGGAGAAGAAATAGCATATATGGAAGATGTGATGCTCAATCTCCTCTTCAAATCTTCCTCTTCTTCTTCAATCTTCTTCAAATCTCCTCTTCTTCCTTGTGCCCTAAGGTTTAGAAACCCTAGGGGCTTCTCTCTCTGCAACCGAGAGAAATCCTCTCTCCCTTGAACTCTCCTCAAAATGCCCTAATTTTCTCCTTTTATGGCCAAAAGTAGAAGAGAATAAGAGACAGGCTTCAACAAAAATGGGCCTCGGCATCACGCTGTAGCGTGATGGATTTGGCACTACGGTGTGGCGAAAATGGGAAGCTATTGGAGAAGAAGAAACCAAACCATGCTGAAGTGTAAGCACCTCACGCTACAACGTGAGTGGGCTCACGCTATAGCGTGAATGGACTCACGTCGTAGCGTGAGTGGGCTCACGCTATAGCGTGAATGGACTCACGTCGTAGCGTGAGTGGGCTCACTCTATAGCATGAATGGACTCACGTAGTAGCGTGAGAGCACTCACTCTGTAGAGTGAGTTACTCACATTTCGTTCAGAATTCCCTGTTTTTGGCATTCTTTACTACTTCCTTCAGAACTTTTTCATCCGAACTCCGAATCACGCGATCTTGGTATCTACGGAAAGACCTTGGATTCTAGAATCTGCTCATCTTGTGGGGGGAGCCATAGAAGGACATCACGAAGGTGAAATGATCACATTTTCTTTGCTTGTCTGCATGATGACTTTGCCAATTTTTCTTGGATTTCGCTCATTTTTGCTCAATGGTTGGCCTAATCACAAAATTGGGAAAATATAACATTAGAACACTTATTTATATCATAAAAATACTAAAAACTAGGCAAAAAATGGGGATAAAATGAATATTTAAAATACTCACCACACCCCAAACTTAAATCTTTGCTTGTCCTTAAGCAAAGGAAAAAACACATATATACAACATACTAAAACAAATATGAGTGGAGAATGGTGCTAGCAACAAGTTAGGAGAATACCATGACAAAGTTCTATGGAAACAATATAGCCTACATGGGATCCCAACACATTTAAAATCTTTAAAGGAAAGGCATCTTGGGGCATGGTGATAAAGGCAAGCTTTGCCCCCAATTTCTCAATGAATCCTTCCTAACGAAACTTGGTGAAAATGGTATGCTAGATCTCAAATATAGACGGAGGTTCCAAGACACTTTTCAACCAAACTAAACCCACTCATTTGAAAGAGATTAACAAAAGAGGTTGAGACACTTTGCTTTATTCAATACTAAAACTAAAAAGTAGGATGCAATGCTAAGGCGCTCTAGAAAAGTGTCCACGTAGCGGGGATCCTTTGGTGACTCCCCACCAGTTGGTTAAGGGCATCGGGCATTAAGTTCCCCTTTAACTTCACCCCAAACACTTAACTAGAAAACCTAAGCACCTACTTGTGAGACTGAACCATCCTCTGTCCCATGTAACGGGCAATGAAGTCAATGACTCCCAGCTAGTTGGCTTAAGGCATTAGGCTTTGAAAGGCCCCTCAAATTGTGCCCATGATTCCGACTGGAACAACTCACTTATTTTTCTCTTTTTCTTTCTTTTTCATAAATTTTTTTCTTTTCTTTCTTTTTCTCTTTTTCTCTTGTTTTTGGTAATGTGGGGTTCATTAGCCCTCTTTATTGAGGTGTCCCAATACTATGGAAGTTAAGGTCTCTCAAGGTAAGTTTGGTTTGAGAAGAAGAGGCCGAAGCCTCGTTGTACAAATGAGATCTATTGTGTGTGTGTGCACGAGTTACATTAAGAAGTGGTTCCTTGCAAAACACAAAGGCACTACAACCAAGCCTCCTACAACCACTAGATACACTCAATCTTAGATCACATAAATGTGATGGTATCCCAAGTTTTGGCTAAATAATACAAACTTTTGAATCACAATGTCAAAGCATTCTCCAAGCAGTTGTTAAGCACCAAATCAACTCATATGAGACACAAAACACAAACACAAGCACAAACATGTATAACACAATATACTAAAGAAATCCAAAGCTGATTCTACCACAATTTGTCCACCCAGACTTAGACAAACATTTCCCTCAATGAAATGAGCATGAAAAACAAAAGAGGGAAAGAGGACTGAAGTATTGATCATCTCGTCTCTTGCCTTAGAACCAACTGGAACTTCAAAGAAACTTGAAAATAACAACTAAAAACAAAAACAAAATAAAGATTCAACAAGAAAAATTAACTAAAAATAATAATAATAATAAATAAAATAAAGGGAAAAGGAAACATTACGAAGCTTGGGTTGCCTCCCAAGAAGCTGCTCCATTTTTTAGAGTTCGGCTTGACTCTACCAATTACAAATAGGTTGGTAATTTTTGCCTCCATCTTTCTCTAAGAGGCAATAGTTGTGCTCAATCAACAACTTGAGCACATAGTCTTCCACGATCTTATTATCTTTTTGATGTTCTATTTTTTTTATTTTTTTATTTTTTAACAATGGTGGCTTCCATTTCCTTACACAATTGAACAATGCACTCTTCCACCTTGGACATGGGGGTTACTTCCTCAATTTTCAACTCTTCATGCATGTCACCCCATGGAGCCATCTCCGGAATAGTCTCTACAACTTCTTCTTTCATCTCATGTGGTTCCGGAGAAGTTGACTAATCTTCTCTCACAACTAACTCTTTCTGTAACACCACGAATTAGACCCTAGTAGTTTTATTTCAATTTTGTAGTATAAGAAAAGTAAAATTGGTATTTTTCGAAAACTAAAGTACTAAGGGTAAATTGACATTTTTCTAATTAAGGACCCAAGTGACATAAGATGAAAATATTATATGATAAAGTGGAAATATGATAAGTTAGATTTGCAAATAGATTGAAAGGGAAGGACCAAATGGAAAAAAATGGAAAGTTAGGCTAAAATGGGTTAAGACCAAGCAAGGTCTTAGAATATCTCATTTTTGGCTTTGAGTTAGGGCTTTTATAGTAGAAGAAGGAAGAAGAGAAAAGAAGAAGGAAGAAGGAAGAGGAGAAGAAGAAGAAATCTAGGTTTGGAACTTTGGTTTGGAACATCTCTTTTGTTTGGAGCTCTTGTATAAGTTAGTATGGAATCTATGTATGGATTTGTTGGTTAGGAAACTTTCCTAACTCTTTCTTTGTCTATGTTTGGGTTAGGAACACCTTAACTCTTCAATAAATGTGTATTTTGGTTGGTTTAAGTCAGTTTAGGGTTGGTTTTGAGTTTGTTTAGTTTTGGTTGAAAGACTTCCGGTGAAAATGGCCAGAACTAGCCATTTCTAGAAAAAATCGCGAGGTGATCTGGAATTTTCGATTATTGTTTTGTAGTCTAGAAGAGGGTGAGAATGCAGTCTGAGAGTTAAGGTACCATTTATTGAGGGAGATTAGTACTGGTACTCAAAGTTGTTTTCAGTCCAGAGGGTATTGAGTGCTTTCAGTACTGATAGTCAAAATTGATTTAATTAAGGCCCAGATAATGTTAAGTAGCGGTACTAAAAGCTGAGTACCAGTACTCAAAGATATATAAGGTCCAGAGGAGGTTAAGTACCGATACTGAAAAGTTGAGTATCGGTACTACAACCTTATTTCTTTAATTCCGAATGGAAGATTAATTTGTATATATAAAGTCATATGAAAAATGTTACATTGATGGGTCATTGGTGACAATTGTTCTTGCCCTCATTTGCTAATAGGATTAATAATGATATAACGAGTTATGAAACACATGATCGTATGCCTGCTTAAGACTGAATAATGGATGAATAGGCACCTACGTTCGTTAGCCGACACTTCACGCTGAGTCTTTATGACACTTATGTTGCGATGGGCGAGGCACGTCTACTGTTGATAATCTTGTCTTAGTACCTTCGGGTACCTATTGTGCTGCGTCCCTCTCATTCATTATTACCGGTCTATGTAGGCATATACTTATATGTTGTCCATCATAATAATATGACATATGTAAACATTTAGATGATAAGAATCTGAAAATTGAAACAAAGAAAAGCATAATCGGTTCTTTTCATAATGTACCTATAGAGTACCTTACATGCAAGATCTTTGTTACGGAACTCCCTACGGGAGATATGAAATTTCGTTATAAGGTATGTTTATATGTATCCTATAAGTATGGATCACTCTAAGTGACCATATTTATTTATCTGTTTTCCACTAGAGAGTTATAAACCTTGCGGGTGTTTTAATCTATATAGGTATTGAAGAGAGGACATCGAGGCCATTCCCACATCCGCTAGAACCCAGCCACAATGATGAGCCCACCTAATGTGTAGATTTTTATTTTGTTTATAATGTAAATGTAAATTTTTTTTTTTTTTTGTAATAGATGAATTTGTTTTTGTACAAGTAAATGAGATTCAGGAATATGTACAGGACAGTTTAAACACCACTATGGTGGTAGGTTTACAAGTTATATTCTGATATATGAATTTGTATATTGAAATAGGCCCACCAAGGTCAGAAAGTCAGGCAAAGGAGTCCCAGTCCCGTGCCGCGCCCCCTATCTTCGCCTAGGCAAGGTAAGGGAGTGACACTTTCAATTCATGTGCATCATCCTCCACTCTTTGAAGCTTCTCAAGCTCTCCACCACTCTTTAAGGTGATATCCTCTTAATGCTCCACATCTTCTTTTTCCAGCTTCTCATCAAGATTGGTGAGGAAGCTCCTATGTTGTTCTTTCCTCATGTATTAGGCCATTAACTCCTCTATACTGAACTCTTTCCTTTGTGGATGTTGTTCTATCTTAATTTTAGATTGAGTATGAGATGTGGCCTTTGAGGTGTCTATCTTGGCTCTTGGGTGGTATGGATTGAAATTGGACATTGGCGCTATTTCTTCCATGCTTAATTCAGCTCTGTCTTGGCCTATTCAGTGCTGAGATTGTAATGATTTCATCCTTCCATTTCAAATATTAACTCCTCTTGTAGAGTTGGTTCATCTCAGCCATCTCCTTGGTCTTCAGTCCATGGTCTCTTAGACTTGTTTGTGCTCTTAAAGGTTGTGGAGTGCACTTTGACTTATCTCCCATATGGCTTGAATTGTGTGTTCAAGTATAGGTTGCACCTTAACACCCAATACCCTAGAATTTTTTTATAATATTTTTATTATATATTCCGGGTACGAATTAAGCCAAACTTGGGTTTTTCCAGGAAAATTGATAAATTGACAAATTGTGAAATGTAAATTGAAAGTGTGAGCATATGATTTAATATTATATGTTAAAAATGAGAAAATTGATCGAACCCGGAAATAACCCAAGTGAAAAATGGAAAATGTTTAAATTTGTAAAATGAGGGCCTAAGGGTCAGTTGTTATAAAGAATAAAATGTCTAAGTGAATTTATGATAAATGAATGGTCAAAGTGGAATAATAGGAGACTTAAATGAAATAATGGGTTTTGAGCCAAACATGGCCTTAAGAGAATAGGTGACTTAAGACCAAAAAGGTGGAAAATGAGAAAGTATAATAAGTGTGTAGGCCAAACAAGGCCTTACACTTAAAGGAGTTATAAAGGCCAAAAAAATATGGTCTTAGGGCTCATATGAGCAAATCACGTTTGGAGAAGGAGAAAGGAGAAAAGGGGAAGAAAGCTAGCAAGAGAAAGATCAAGTTTAGGTGATCCTTTCCCCACTTCTTGCTCCTAAGAGATCAAACAACATGGAAGAGGAGATTTGAAGAGATAAGGTAAGAAAAAAATCAAAACCCTAACCTCATTCTTTTGATTTGGATTTTGGTGAAAAGCCCTAACTTGATGAAAAGGGATTTTTATTGATTCTAAACCACATTTGGGGTTGTTTTGGGTGGATTCCATGGTAGATTTTTGATATGGGACGAATTGGAGAAGGTTTGTGGAAGAAAAATGAGTGAGAAATGCAAAATCCCGCATTTTCTCGGGCAGAACTAGTGGT
The DNA here is from genome assembly GCA_016808115.1 of Tetrastigma voinierianum. NCBI lineage: Eukaryota > Viridiplantae > Streptophyta > Magnoliopsida > Vitales > Vitaceae > Tetrastigma > Tetrastigma voinierianum. The sequence continues at coordinate 67,841 of JAEQBH010007425.1, read as the reverse complement.
ACCGCATTCGCTATGGTACCATTCATGATGCGTTAAGCAATTGGTAACGGTGATTCATCAACCGTACCGTACCGATCGGCAAGGATAATCGGGTACTGCACTGGTCAAAGTGGTATCGGTACCACTACTTCCAGCAGCCCTGTTTTTGCATATTTTGCACCGTTAAGTCCCGTATTCATACACCGATTGTTTAGGGACCCTAAGAAACGATTAATAGTGGTTCAAATAAGAATGAGACTAAGTGAAAAACGTACCATACCTCGCTGCCGAGGTGAAGCGAAGCTTCGCCTCAACAATATTCATTTAGTATGATTATTTGCTTAACCACTAAGAGTGAAGAATTTGTATTTGACTAGGTATGCGAAGACGACAACCCGACTCTAGGATCGAGCATCGAAAGAGAAAGGAATTGATACTTGGTTTGTTCCTTTGTTCCCTATTTGCTCTCGCTTGTTTTCTATTTGTGAAATATACATATATATCGATTTGAATTATTAGTATTTGAAATGCTTGTCAAATATCTGCATGTATGCGTGTATTTGAACTATAAGTGAATTTATTGCATAAAAGTAAATTGATTTGAAGTGTAATAATGAATGACCAACATGACGGGATTCACCAACTGAATTTGTCATGAAGGTAACCGTAATTATTGAATGTGGAATCACATTGCTACTGAATGACAAACAAGACAGGATTCACCAACCTAACTGGCCGCGGAATGCTCACTTCTATAACGCATATGTGATGGTAATATTGAATGTGGAATCACATCGCCATCGAATGACAAACAAGACAGATTCACCAACCCAATCGTCGCGGAATGTCTAATTTCATAGCCATATGTGAGATGGTAATATTGAATGTGAAACCACATCGCTACTGAATGACAAACAGGACAGGATTCACTAACTGAATCTGTCGTGAATGTCGACTTCTATAGCCATATGTGAAATCACAAACCGAAAATTGAAAAATGATATAAAATAAAAATGTATTTGTATAATTATCTTTTACATTACACAGGCATTGTATAAAGGCATTATTTTGATAAATGCATGATATATATTGAACTGAAATGGAATAGAGAACTGTATAGAACCACTAAGCATGAAAATGCTTAGCGTATTGTTTTATCAATGCGCATGTACCGAGTGATAGACAAAGGAAGCAAGACCTGCTGTCGAGGAGCCCGCAGTCACAGAGAAAGACTTGCAGAGTATGCTCCATCATATGCATTCACTCCATTTCTTTCGAACATTGATATTTTGTAAAACAATTTGAACTCTGAACTTCTATTTTGTAAATGCATTTTGTTAAATGTAAATGTTATGGGTCTTTTGAATTTGTAAATGTTTATGGGCTTGCCCAAAATGAAATGCTTCCACGTAATTAAAAAGTCTAAAATGGAATAACACAAACAAAATGTTTTGAGAAGATAATTGAAAATGTCGGAGTAAACTGGGCTCCGGTTTGGATCCGCTAACCGGGTCGAGTCGGGGAGTCGGGTCGCGACACTTTTGAAAATAAAAATTTAATAAAACGATAATTAAGAGAATTAAATGGGTGTCCCCGGATCATGAAATTTAATTGCTAAAGGGATTTGATTAATGGCTTCAGCCGGGCATCCTTGGGCTTTCGGTTCGGATCCGCCAACCAGGTCGGGTCGGGCTCGGGGGTCGCTACACTTTAGTGGTATCAGAGCCTAGGTTTAGGTGGTTATACAAAGTGATTTTGAAAATATTTTTGTAAATGATTTCAAAATTGTTTATGACTTGCATTGCATTTGTACATAAAGGATGATATGACTCTGACGCGGATCTTATGGGTCTTAATAGGATAAGCATGGATGGTTCAAGTTCCCAAAGGGTCGCAGGTGACTAAGGGGATCGTCCAGATAGTCTTGTTAGTGTGGAAGGTGGGCAAGCATCGCATGCTCTACTAGTACACCACCAGAACCACCGGCGGGAGGTACTATGGATCTCCTCCAATGATAGCTTAGGCATCAAGAGCAAGACAATCAAATCTAGCTGTGTAGCTTGCTCATTGCAATCCATTCGCATCGAGCGAATGGAAAGGTACCGACCGATAGATTTTATGGGAAAGAAAGATGATGAACCTGCTATGGCAGAAAATTGGCTCGAGGACGAGTTAACGTTGGTAATCGCATTCGTAATGCCAGAAGAGAAACCGAGGTGCGATTCACTACTTCAAGATGAAGCGATTACCAGGGGTTTCAAAGTGATAAGGACCGCACCATCGAAAGTGTGATATGGAAGTTCTTCGGGATGAGTTCAAGAAGCAATATGTAGGTCGCATCTACTTGAAAAATATGAGACGAGAGTTTCAAAATCTGAAGCAAAGACATATGAGTGTGACCGAATATCAAAGAGAATTTACTCGGTTGAGCAAGTATGCTCCCGAGATACTAGTGTCTGAAGAGGAAAGATGTCTCAAGTTTGAAGATGGTCTCAATGACCATATCCGGGCCCATGTCTCAGGATTCTGCCATGAGGATTTCTCAAAAATAGTGACATGTGCTCTAAATATAGAAAGAGTAAAGAAAGAGGAGCATGACAGGAAAGAGAGAAGACAAGGTAAGAAAAAGCTCGGTTAATCAAGTGCTCATCAGCAGCAGAGTAAGAAATTCAAAGGACCACAAGGTTATAATCAACCTACAGTCCAAGCTACCGGTAATAAGAGTATTCTACCGATACCGTCAGTTGCAAGTGCACAAGGAGGTGCTTCTAAAGGACAAGTTGTCCTTCATTGCCCTCATTGTGTTGCTACCGCGGAGAGTGTTGGAAATCGACCGGTGCTTGTCTGCTCAGGATCTAACAAGCACAAGGTGAAAGACTGGTCCTGAGCACGTTCCTTCACAAAGACCCTTATTAAGGGTAATGTTTCCTCAAGATAAAGGCGTGAAGAGTGTTGAATTACCGAGTGATTCGAGAAAAGGGACACGCATCACGTGGGGGAGACAGGATGTCGTGTCTACCAGAGCATATGCAATGAAAGCGCTGGAAGATACGTACACCTCGATGTGATCATTGGTAATTTTACTATCTTTGATACTATTGTGCATGCATTGATGTATCTAAAATCAACCCATTCATATGTGTGTACCGACATACCCAACTCGTAATTTACTGAGAGAACCGAGTATTATTGACTTGGTGACGAACTCGCTTCTGACATAGTGTTATTGTGAACAAAGTGTATAGAGATTGTCCCATCAAAATACGAGAGTATGAATTTTTGGGAGATTTGACTGGTGCTATCCTTCGTGGAGTTTGATGATATCAGATGGATCGGTTATCCCGACACCGAGTGATAGTCGACAGAATGAAAAGAGTGACCTTAAGGACACCGGATGACAATGATTATTTCACCCACGAGAGGCCTAATCACCTCTCTAATGTAATATCCGCAGCAATACGTGAAAGATGGTATAAAGGGATGCAGAAGCCTACTCGCTTATGCACTGATACTTGTGAAAGGCAAGACCTAGTGTATCCGAGCATCCCTACCAAGCAGTGAATTTTCTGACGTGTTTCCGAAGAGTTGCTTTCGTGATTGCCTCCAGCGCAGGGAGATTGAGTTTATATCGACGTTGTACTGGTGCCATACCCGCATCCATTACACCGTATAGAATGGTTCCATTATACTTGGGGCAATCATGAATAGAAGAATTGCTAGAAAAAGGGTTTATTCGACCAAGTGTATCACGATGGGGAGCTCCCGTGCTTTTTGTCAAGAAGAAAGATGGTACACTTCGGCTATGTATTGATTATAGACAACTGAACAAGTTGACCATAAAGAACAAGTACCCGTTACCTAGAATTGATGATTTGTTCGACCAATTGAAAGGTGCAAGTATCTTTTCGAAGATTGACTTGCGATCTGGGTATCATTAGTTGAAAATTAAAGATGCCGATGTGCATAAGATGGCGTTTAGAACGCGATATGGACATTACGAGTTCCTTGTAATGCCGTTTGGTTTGACAAATGCTCCAGCGGCATTCATGAACCTAATGAATCGTGTTTTCCGACAGTATGTGGATCAGTTTGTCATAGTGTTCATAGACGACATTCTTGTGTACTCAAAAGACCGAGAAAGTCATGACGCACACCTTCGGGTAGTGTTTGAGACTTTGAGAAAAGAGCAGTTGTATGTGAAACTCAGCAAGTGTGAGTTTTGGTTGACTGAAGTGTCCTTTCTTGGGCACATTGTATCGAAAGAAGGAATCCGAGTGGATCCAAAGAAAATAGAAGTGGTCACGAATGGAAGCCACCAAGAAATGTTACGTATGCGTAGTTTCCCGGGACTAAGGTGTTACTGGCGTAAGATTTGTTAAGGGGTTTTCTATGACTACAGCCCCAATGACGAGATTCCTCCAGAAAAATGTAAAGTTTGAATGGAGTGAAAAATGTCAAAGAAGTTTTGAAAAGCTAAAAGCATTCCTAATCGAGGCTCGTGCTTACTCAAATTCTGACCATGCAGAACAATATGTGATCTTTAGTGATGCTTCTTCACTAAATGGACTTGATGTGTCCTAATGCAAGAGGGCAAGTGGCAAAAGATATGCTTCGCAAGAGACAATTGAAGCCATGAAAAGAACTACCCCACGCATGATTTGGAATCGTCGCACTGTATTTATGCTTGAAAATTTGGAGACATTATTTGTATGGAGGAAAGTGTTTCATTTACACCGATCATAAGAGTCTTAAGTATTTGCCCTCACAACGAGAGCTTAACTTAAGGCAACGTAGATGGATGGAATTGATAAAATATTATGATTGCGTGATTGATTATCACCCGGGAAAGGCCAATGTAGTGGCCTATGCTTTGAGTAGAAAGACAGTGCAAACGCTTCGAGCGTTGAATGCCCATTTGTCATTATCAGACGATGGTACAAAGAGTATGTAATTGATAGCGTAGATCGAAATTTGTTGAATCGAAAAGGAGGCACAAAAGAAAGATGAGAAAATTTATACATGAAACAAAGATCGAGATGGTAAGGAAACCGAGTTCAAAGTAAAGGGAGAGATAGATCCTTGTATTATGAGACAGGTATGTGGTACCCAATGATTGTGAATTAAAGAAATCCATACTTGATGAGGCACATAATGGATCTTTTGCTATCCATCCCGGTAGCGCAAAGATGTATTAATATTTGAAAATGTCATTCTGGTGGTCTGGAATGAAAAGAGATGTATCAGAGTTTGTAACCAAGTGTTTGGTTTGTCAAAGAGTAAAGGCAGAGCATCAAGTTCCTTCTGGATTATTGCAGCCTATCAGAATACCGGAGTGGAAATGGGACCAAATAACAATGGATTTTGTGGTCAAGCTACCATCGACAGGAGGAAGTATGACCCGGGCCAGTCGTAGTGGACCGATTGACCAAGTCAGCTCACTTCATACCAGTGAGAACCGACTATTCGCTTGATAAGCTAGCAGAGCTGTATATCAAGGAAATAGTTCGATTACACGAGATTCCTGTATCCATTATTTCATACCGAGATCCGAGGTTTACTTCGAGATTTTAGGGAAAATTGCAAAGGCCTGGCACTGACCGACTTCGCATAATTGCTCCACCTTGCACGGATGGACAATCAGAGAGAGTGGGATCCATTTTGAAGATATGCTGAGGAGTTGTGCGATCGACTATGAGGGAAGTTGGGATCGCACACATCCCTTTGGTTGAATTTCCAGGTAATAACAACGCTTCCAATCAAGTATCGGAATGGCGCCTTACGAGGCTCTATATGGAAGAAAATGTAGAACACCGTTGTGTGTTGGACAAAATTGAGTGAAAGAAAAGTGATTGGCCCCGATTGATACAAGAGACTGAAGAAAAAGTTAAAATGATTAGAGAGATTGAAAGTGGCCACCGACAGACAGAAGTCATATGCCGACATAAAGAGAAAAGATATTCGATATGAAATCGGCGAGAAGGTGTTTTTGAAAGTATCACTTTGGAAGAAGGTGATGAGATTTGGGAAAAAGGGCAAGTTGAGCCCTAGATTCATTGGCCCATATGAGGTGATCGAAAAAGTGGGTCCAGTGGCATACCGTTTGGCATTACCTCCGGAATTAGAAAATATCCATAATGTTTTCCATGTGTCCGTGCTACGGAGGTACCGATCGGACCCGTCACATGTAGTCTCTTCGGAGACAATTGAGCTTAGACCAGATTTGACATATGAAGAAGATCCAGTAGAGATTTTAGCTCTTGAAGTGAAGGAATTGAGAAACAAGAAGATTCCGCTAGTCAAAGTGTTGTGGAGAAACCACAAGACCGAAGAAGCAACTTGGGAAAGTGAAGAAACAATGCGGCAGCAATATCCGCAACTGTTTAACTAAGGTAAATTTCGATGACGAAATTTTCTTAAGTGGGGGAGAGTTGTAACACCCTAAAAATACCCTAGAATTTTTATGATAATTTTTATTATATATTCCGGGTATGAATTGAGCCAAACTTGGGTTTTTCCAGGAAAATTGATAAATTGACAAATAGAATGTAATTGAGTGTGAGCATATATTTAATATTATATGCTAAAAATGAGAAAAATTGACTTAACCCGGAAATAACTCAAGTGAAAATGAAAATGTGGGAAATTTGTAAAATGAGGGCCTAAGGGTTAGTTGTTATAAAGAATAAATGTCTAAGTGAATTTAAGGATAAATGAATGGTCATGGAATAATAGGAGACTTAAATAAAATAATGGGTTTTGAGCCAACATGGCCTTAAGAGAATAGTGACTTAAGACCAAAAAGGTGGAAAATGAGAAAGTATAATAAGTGTGTAGGCCAAACAAGGCCTTACACTTAAAGGAGTTATAAAGGCCAAAAAAATGTGGTCTTAGGGCTCATATGAGCAAATCACGTTTTGGAGAAGGAGAAAGGAGAAAAGGGGGAAGAAAGCTAGGGCAAGAGAAAGATCAAGCTTTGGTGTGATCCTTTCCCCACTTCTTGCTCCTAAGAGATCAAACAACATGGAAGAGGAGATTTGAAGAGATATAAGAAAAATCAAACCCTAACCTCATTCTTTGATTTGGATTTGAAGTAAAAGCCCTAACTTGAGGAAAAGGGATTTTATTGGATTCTAAACCACATTTGGGGTTGTGGATTCCCATGGTGGATTTTTTATATGGGATCGTTCTGAGAAGGTTTGTGAAAGAAAATGAGTGAGAAATGCAAAACTCATTTTCCAAGTAAAACAGAGGGTACCTATTGCTATGGTACCGATACCATGATGCATAATTGGTACCAGACCACTCAAACCAAGACTGTACCGATTGGCAAGGATAACCGGTATCGGTATCGGCCAAAGTGGTATCGGGGTACCACTACTTCCAAAGAGTCTCCGTTTGCATATTTGCACCATTAAGTCCTCGTGATTCATACACCGCTGTTTAGGACCCTAAGAAACGATTTTTCAATAGGGTTCAAATAAATGACTAAGGAAAACGTACCGCACTGCCGCCAAGGCGGCGAAGCCGCCTCAGCAATATTCGTTTAGTATGATTATTTGCTTAACCACTAAGAGTGAAGAATTTGTATTTGACTAGGTGCGGGAGATGACAACCTGACCTAGGATTGATATCGAAAGAGAAAAGGAATCGATACTTGGTTTGTTCTTTGTTCCCTATTTGTTCTCAGTTTGTTCTCTATTTGTGAAATATACATATATATCGATTTGAATTATTAGTTTTTGAAATGCTTGTCAAATATCTGCATGTATGCGCAGTATTTGAAACTATACGAATTTATCGCATAAAAGTAAATCGATTGAAGTGTAATAATGAATGACCAATATGACGGGATCACCAATTGAATTCACAGTGAAGGTAACCGTACTGAATGTGGAATCATTATTGTTAATGAATGACAAACAAGACAAAGATTCACTAACCGAACTGCCGAATGCTCGAATTTCTATAGCCATATGTGAGATGGTAATATTGAATGTGGAATCACATTGCTACTGAATGACAAATAAGACAGGATTCACCAACCTAATCATTGCAATGTCAATTTCTATAGCCATATGTATGGTAATGACGAATGTAAACCACATCGCTATCAATGAGACAACAAGACAGGATTCACTAACTGAATCTGTCGTGAATGTCAACTTTTATAGCCATATGTGAAATCACAAACCGAAAAGCAAAATGATATAAAATAAAAATGTATTTGTATAAGTATCTTTTATATTACACAGACATTGTATAAAGGCAATTTTTTGATAAATGCATGATATATATTGAACTGAAATGGAATAGAGAATCAGATAGAACCACTAAGCATGAAAATGCTTAGCTTATTGTTTTACTCACAATGCATATACCGAGTGATAGACAAAGAAGCAAGATCCATGTCGAGCTCGGGAGCGTCATAGAGAAAGACTTATGAGTATGCTCCGTCATATGCATTCACTCCATTTCTTTCTAACATTGGATATTTTTTGTAAAACAATTTGAACTCCTCGAACTTTCTATTTTGTGTAAATGCATTTTGTTAAATGTAAATGTTATGGGTCTTTTGAATTTTTAAATGTTTATGGGCTTGCCCAAAATGAAGTGCTTCCGCGTAATTAAAAAGTCTAAAATGGAAAAACACAAACAAAATGTTTTTGAGAAGATAATTGAAATGCCTGAGGGAACCTGCCCGGTTTGATCCGCCAACCTGTCGAAGCCTGGGAGCTTCCAAGTTGCGACACTTTTGAAAATAAAAATTTAATAAAACGATAATTAATAAGAGAATTAAACGGGCATCCCCGGATCATGAAATGTAATTGCTAAAGGGATTTGATTAATGGCTTTGGTCGGGCGTCCTCGATCAGGCTTTCGATTTTGATCCGCCAACCGGGTCGGGTCGGGCTCGGGGGTCTCTACATTACCTCCATACTGAACTTGATCCATAGAAATGTATGGGTTTTGGACTTGACTTCTTGCCCTTTGATGCCGACTATAGTTGACAATTTCATGAAAGGATCCATTGTGGTTTAACTCTTACAAAACAAACACAAAACTCAAATTAAAATGAAGAAAAAGAAAAAATTAGATATGAACAAACTTAAATAAAACAAGAAAAACAAAAGAAAGATCCAAAGTAAAGAGGGACTACTTGGTATCAATATTAGTAAAAGCACCAATCCTAGACAACGGAGCCAAAAATCCTATAGGCCGATGAAAGCATGTAAAATAAAATTTATAAAAGCAAGTGTGTACTTGTCGCCTCAAGTAATATAATGAAAGTTAAGTATCGTCCCATGAAGATAGGGTTACTGGCATCAAATTAGGGTAATCCTAGCTTTATTTCGACGGAAAATATGATAATAAAAAGGAAAACTAATAAACTAAAATCCTAAGCTAACATGCAAGGATAAGAAATGAAGTGGAAAAGCCTAGGGTTTAGATTTCATTTAGCTAATCATTATGTATCAGGTCCAATTTATCCCTAATTAACATTTGAATCACTATTAATGGTAAGTCTCACTATTGCATATGTGAATCTCTCTCGAGAATCCACAATCTACTACCCTTATAGCTTAGGTATTTTGCATTTATGCTCAACCCCAAAGTCCAAGAGCTAATTAATCAGAACTTAATTACCACACAAATCCATGAGAATCTCTATCAATGGGGGAATTGTGATGTTCTAATCATGGTCTAATTCAACTTCACTTCTCGCCTAAATTGAACCAATAACTCATATCTATGGTGATTAATCATCAACAAGTATAAAGGAAATAGACTAGAACATTTAATAGAAATATAATCAAGACATTAAATGGAGAGTAAATCAAATCCCAAAGCATAAATCCTAACTAAACTACATCTAAAACCCTAGAAAATGGGATTAGTTCATGGAGAGGAGAAAAACAACCAAACAAAAGAGAGAGAACATAAAGAGGAGAAGAAATAGCCTCTATGGAAGATGTGATGCTCAATCTCCTCTTCAAATCTTCATCTTCTTCTTCAATCTTCTTCAAATCTCCTCTTCTTCCTCGTGCCCTAGGGTTTAGAAACCCTAGGGGCTTCTCTCTCTGCAGCCGAGAGAAATCCTCTCTCCCCATAACTCTCTTCCTCAAAATGCCCTAATTTCCCCCTTTTATGGTCAAAAGCAGAAGAGCATAAGAGATGGGCTTCGGCAAAAAATATGGGCCTTGGCATCACACTATAGCCTGATGGATTTGGCACTACAGCATGGCAAAAATGGGAAGCTACTTGAGGAGAAGAATCCAAACCACGCTGAAACATGAGCACCTCACGCTACAATATGAGTGGGCTCACGCTATAGCATGAACGGAGCCATGTCGTAGCATGAGTGGGCTCATGCTATGGTGTGAATGGACTCACACCGTAGCATGAGTTTCTCACGCCTCAACGTGAGTTACTCACACTTCCTTTAGTACTCCCTGTTTTTGGCATCCTCCACTCCTTCTTTCACAACTTCTTCATTCGAACTCCGAATCACGCGATCTTAGTATCTATGGAAAGCCCTCGAAGTCTAAAATATGATCATGCTAATGAGGGAGCCATAGAAGGACATTATTTAGGTGAAATGATCACATGTTTACTGTGACTGCATGATGACTTTGTCGATTTTTCTTGATTTTGCCTTACGCTTCAACGGCCGCCTTAATCACAAAATTGGGAAAATATAGCATTATGGACAATTTATTTATATCATAAATCATTAAAAAACCTTAAGAAAACATGGGGATAAAATGAGTATTTAAAATACTCACCACATCCCACAAACTCAGACCTTTTAGATAGGTCTTTATTTTGATAGCCCATATGTGATAATTTTCTCTTATAAGAGTAGGAGTAGGAGCAGAAAAATTATTCGTTGCCATTTGAATCACTCAAGACCCTCAAAACCTATGGTTCTGATACCATGTTGGAATATAGAAGTAAAAAAGAACGTGCAACTTTCTCATTAATTTCCAAACATCAAAAGTGCCTATAAATAGGCTTACAAGAGATAAATAAAGTTAAAGATAAAAACTAATTTGATCCACTTATTATCATATTCACAACTAACTCCCCCCATTTATCACATTAGCTAAAAAATCTCAAATAAACTTGGACTCTCCCTTTAACAATTAAATAAATAAAAAACACAAAGACTTTCCTAATAATAGGACATGAATTTGTGGGCACTTTGAATCATTCTTCAACAATCCAATTGCATTTGGAGAAGCTTATGGGAGTGACCTAGTGGGGAACAGTGTCTTGATTTTTCTCATCCACAAATTCTAATAAGCATCATAAATTTGAAGGGACTGTGATGATGCAAATAACAATTTGATTATCAAAAATCTTCATGCGGAATAGTGTAATTATCAACTAGTTTGATTGATAAAACAATGAGTAAACACAATTATAGTATAGTGTTGATTTAAAGGATGAAGATTCTAATGGAAACCTTGGAGGAGAAGATAAGAAAGGGTTTGGTGGGATATGCAAGGCTTCTACAACTCCTTCCAACATTTCAATCACATTACTCATGTGTGGCCTATGCGATGGATCTGTCTGTATGCACCACAAACCCACTACTATCATCTTCCTTGTAACTTCATTTTCCTCTTTGCTCTCAATGTCATCTAGTTCTAGATCTTCTTGCAGCCCGAGATGCTAATAAATCCAATGTGGAAAATATGTCTCACTTGTATTATCCATCGTGCCATTGCCCTTTTGTCTTCCTCCAACCATTTCTAGAATCATCATTCCATAGCTATAAACATCTTATTTGTGGGAGACACGACCAAAATTTCTATAGAACACTTCTGGAGCGACATACCCAATAGTTCCTATTGCTATAGACATTGATATAATACTCTCTTTTTGTGGGCATAATTTAGCCACCCAAAATTAGAGATCTTGGGAGAAAAATCTTGGTTTAGAAGGATATTATGAGGTTTCACATCAAAATGCAATATCTTTGTTTTACACCCACAATGCAAGTACTCAAGTCCTTTAGCTATCCTAATTGTTGTTATAACTGAGGAAGCTTTGATGAACAATAGTATGAATTCAAAAACACAAAGATAAAGAAATCATCATAAATGCATGAGAGGTTTTAAAGCTGTTCGGCCAATTATGCCTACATCCACGGATGAAAGAAAATATTTCCACTATTCTTGAAAGAATAGAGTACAAGATTGGAGTATCAAAATATTGTGATGACTAGGAAAATCACAAAATAAAAAAACCCTATGATGCTCACAATACCAAGAAAATACCTCACAAAACTCTCAATCCCTAAAACCTTTATATCTGTGCATACACCGAATCTCTCACATAACTTTTTCCTTTCGTGACCCAGAATATTTATAGGGGTATTCCTAAAAGCTTTCCTTATTCTATAAGGAAACCTAATATTACAATAATATAATAGGAATTATCCTATAAAATATTATTTACATAAAGGAATTAATACTAAATAGGAATTTGAGACATATTATAACAACTGCAATTTGGTATAGCTTCTCCCATCCCAAGTGTTTTTCAAAGGGTTTTCATTGCATAAGAAATTTTCAAGAGACCTGTTAGATGAGAGCTTTTCTGCTACCCTCAGCAAAACCCCAAAAGTCTAACAATGTTGACATGAGAAGTTCAACTAATGCTTTCAACTTCATTGATGAATTCTTCTCCATTTCCTTTAGATGTATTGAGGACTTTGACTACAACAAGGTGACCATCATCTAACTTTCCTTTGTAAACGCCAACATAGCCTCCTTGACCTAGTTTATCCTTGAATGAATTAGTCATTTTCTTAATATCTGAATAACTATACCTCTTGGGCACTTGAGATCCATAATTCCTGACAAATTCCTCAATGTTTTGATCAGCATCATTACTTTTTCGCCTGATGAACATCAGTCTATGTTTGGGTATTTTTTCTTCTGAAGCAAAAAATTATAAGAATGCTGAAAAATAATGTCCAGCTGCTGCTGCAATGATATCAAGTTAAGAAGAGAGAAGAGGTCCGGTTTGGAAAATATAGCTGCTAGAATAACTAGGAACACAAACACTTTGCTTCGAATTTTGGGTACATATATATATAGAGAGAGAAATAAATAAGCTGAAGGAAGGATTACCCATCATGATTTTCTTTGAAACGTTGATATTAGACTCTGCAACAAAAACCATGCATTAGAGAAACTTACCTAAGATGGAAACAAAATTTCATAGAATATCTAAATGTCATTGTAAGGAATATTTCCATTGTCTGGTTCACGACTAAGTAAGCATTTTTATGTTATTTATATATATATATATATATATATATATATATATATATATATATATATATATATATATATATATATATAAACACACACAGAGAAGGGGATGAATGATAAGAGAAGGGCGAGGAAGTGGACATGTGGAGAAACGAGAAGTGATATTTCCTTAGCTAGCACTGTAATGTAACTTCATAAACAAAGTCGTGGGGTACTGATTTGACCAAATTTGTTGTGGTTTTGAGCCATTCATGTCTTATAAGAAGTAAAAAGCTCTTTTTTTTCATAATAATAATAATTGTCATCTTAAAAGAAGTAAAAAGCTCAATTTTTTTTTCATAATAATAATAATTGTCATTCATCTTTTACATTACGATAATATCGGCCGGGATCATGAAAAATGATTAAAACTAATGAGAAATATATATTTGATATTGTTGTAATAGAAATAAAATAAGGAGAAGGAGATGAAGAAGAAAACTTAGGATAATCTTTATTCCACTCTTGATAAGGCCTATTTATAGGCTTATAATGAGAAGGCCAAAGATTACAGTGAGAAAATCAAAGGACTTTTCATAATGATGGTCATTCATTAAAATATTTATAACACTTTCCCTTGAATGACCATAACATCAAAGAACATGCCTCAATAAAACCTTATTTAGGAAAACCCAAAGGGGACAAAAATCTAGCGGTGAAAAAGAGTACACGCATTTTGAAAGTATAATCAGTTTCGTTAAAACCTTACTAGGAAAAAACCTAATGGACAAAAACCTAGTGAAGGAAAAAGAGTTCAAGACACCTTGAGTATTCAAGACTTCGATGTCGTATTATCTCAATTTGGAGATCTTTTTGAGCCTCTCATTCCAATTTCCATGAAATGTCTTGAAGGTCGCAGCAGTAATGCCTTAGTGAATAAATCAGATTATCACTAGACTGGATTAAGGTATCAATCTCACCATTGTTTGAAGCTCATGCAGGAAAGAAATTTGGAGAAATATGCTTGTCTTGCCTCCTTTGATGTGGTATCCGCTTGAGTTGTGCAATACAAAGCAGATATCTTCATATAATGATGTTGTTGCATTTGAAATAGGAGAAAGACCACTAGAGTCACGAATATGTTGAATCATGGATCTTAACCAAATGCACTCCCTGCTTGCCTCATGTATTGCTAATAGCTTTGAATAATTGGAGGAGGTTGCCACCATGGTTTGCTTAACAGATCTCCAAGAGACAGTAGTATTGCCACAAGTAAATACATATCCTGATTGTGATTGAGCCTTATGGGAATCCAAAAGGTATCCTGCATCAGTATAACCAAGTAACTCTGATTTTGGTACTTTGGAATAAAAGAGCTCTATATCACTTGTTCCACGAAGGTATCTCAACAAATGTTTTACTCCGTTCCAATGCCTAAGAGTAGGCGTTGAGCTATATCTTGCAAGCAAGTTCACTGAAAAGGCTATGTCTGGCCTTGTACAATTTGCAAGATACATTAGTGCTCCAATTGCACTTAAGTATGGTACTTCTGGACCAAGGAGTTTCTCATTCTCTTCTTTAGGACGAAATTGGTCTTTATCCACTTCAAGGAATCTTACAACCATAGGGGAGTTAAGGGGATGGGCTTTTGTCCATATAAAAGCGCTTCAGACTTTTTCAAAGGTATGTTGATTGATGGACAAAATGTCATTTTGAAAAAAAAAATACTGGACCGTTGTGCCGAGGCAATCTAGTCTACTTCCTAGATCTTTCATCTCAAATTCCTTCTTTAAATAACTAGCAGTTTCTAAAAGCCCTTCAGGGGTCCCTATTAGATTCAAATCATCCACATATACTGCTATAATTGTCAAACTGACTTATGTTTTCTTGATAAATACACATGGGTAGATTGAATTATTTACATATCCTTCTTTCAATAAGTATGTACTCAAACGATTGCATTCACATTCGACTGTGCATTGTTTATCCATACAAGGATCGTTGCAACTTATTGAATACATACCACGTGGTTTTGAAAAATTTTACTGTGTAATGTAAACTTTAGGATTTTCATGTATATGTCACTATCTATGGATCCATACAACATAAGCTGTGACAACATCCATCAAATGCATTTCTAGTCCTTCCAACTCTAAATGTATTAAATATCAAAGATTTTGTAATCCATTACTCGGTGAATATGTCTCTCATAGTCAATACTTCCTGGGCCTTTGTGAAAACCTTGTGCAACAAAGTTACGGTATCATACGATTTCATTATTTTCATTTCTTTTTCGCATAAAGATTCCATCTATATCCAACAGTTTAACATTTTCTTTGTGTGTTGGAACTACATTAGTCCAAATACTCTTTTTAGCTAAACAATTCGCTATGCCTGAATTTGCTTCTTTCCATTTTTCCCAATCATGTTGATTTCGACATTCATTTACAGTTTGTGGCTCCTGATCATCGTTATTTTGCATGATGCCCTTAGCCACTTGGAAAGAAAAAGCATTGTTGACAAGAGTATGTCCCATATTTCTCCTTGATTCATATAATTTATAGAGATCTCTTCATTTATAGGAGATAATTGGTCAGTTATTGCTACTCTTGTAGTTGTTTCCTTTAACCCTTGTAATGTGTTTGGCTCAACAGGAGTTGACTGTATTGTAATAGGCTCTTCAGGAGCAATTTCATCAAAGTTGTATTCTACAGGAGTAAGCAACTTATTAGATTTTCTTTTCCTTAGGAAAGAATCTTTAGATCCGATCGGTCTTCCATGTTTTAGACGTGGTTTAGATGTACTGGCTATAGCATTTCCCGAATCCCCTATAGGGTTCTCAATATGTACTGGTGCATTAACAGCTGGAATATGTGACTTTAGTACTTTATTCGGATAAGTGAAAGCATCTGGTAATTGATCTGCAAGATCCTGTAAATGAATGATTCTTTTAACTTCTAGTTCAGACTGTTTAGTACAAGGATCAAGATGCATCAATGATGGTGTATTCCAGCAATTTCACGCTCATTTATTAGAATTTGGCTTATCTTTCCCCATCTGCTGGAAAATGTGATTCATCAAAATGACAATCTACAAAACGGGCAGTAAAAAGATTCCCTGTTAGAGGCTCAAGGTAATGGATAATCGATGCAGAAAGAAATCCGACATAAATACCCAGTCTACGTTGAGGACCCATTTTAGAACGTTGTTTTGGAGAAATAGGGACATAAACTGCACAACCAAAGACACGTGCAAATGGAAATATTTGGTCGGGACCCATAAACAATGCAAAGGAGAAAATTGATCACCAATAGGATCTAAGACGTATTAAATTGTCACAAGATGCAAGTAAGGCATGCCCCTGCTGCATTAAGGTAATTTGGTTCTTAAGGGTAATGGTCTAGCAATCCATTGCAAATGCTTAATGAAAGATTCAGCTAGTCCATTCTGAGTATGGGTATGAGCAACAGGATATTGAACCTCTATACCCAAGGACATGCAATAGTCATGAAAAGTTGTAGAAGAAAATTCACCAGCATTATCCAAACGGATAGTCTTAATAGGATGATCAGGAAAATGTGCATGGAGTTTGATAATTTGTGCAAGTAAACGAGCATAAGCAAGGTTCCTAGTAGAAAGAAGGCAAACATGAGACCAACGAGTGGATGCATCAACAAGAACGATAAAGTAACAAAAGGGTCCACTAGTTGGGTCGATAGGTCCACAAATGTCTCCTTGAATACGTTCTAGAAATTGAGGAGTGTTAGAATCGACTTTGAGGGAAGAAGGTCGAGTGATAAACTTTCCTTGAGTACAAGCAAGAGGCCAGAATCAAGATAGATCGATATATGACCAAGGTCAAGGAATGACCATTGTGGATCTGTGAAGTATATACGCCTGCTACAGAGGTGCCTGATGACCAAAGTCGCTCATGTCACAGAACGATGGTTGAGTTATCGAACTCGGTTCGCACTGCATAACATTCAACAAAGTTGTTAATGGTGGTGATATAAACCACATTCTAAATGATCGTAATTTTTCCGTATCACATTTTTGCCATCATGAGCTGCAATAATGAGGAGAAATTCAGTAGTTTCATCGCTTATCGTTTCTAGATGGTATCCTTATTCCAGCTTACTTACCTTTAAAACTAAGTAAATTGCATTTGGATTGGGTGGAATAGTACATCTTGAAGGTGGAGAATAGTGCCACCTAGTAGAATAATAGTGGCTCTACCGAGTCTCAATTAGTTGACGTGACGTAAATAGTAGCAACATTTAAAGCAATGCTAATTAAAAATACTTTGGTCGGAGAATGAATGAGTTGTATATGTCCGCAGATAAGATCTCAAGTGATTTTGACTCAGGTGTCGTCGGTAAAGGCATCCATGTTTCTTCAAAGATATATATAAAAAATAAGGCTTAGAGATTAATAAAACGAAATACTACTGAAACATTGAAAGGTTCTGTGTGGAAAAGGAATTACATAAGAAAATAACTAATCAGAATTGACATGCCCATCACCAATTAGATGTGAAGATCATAGATCCCCAAAGAAATCAAAAACATCAAAGCGGTCAAATCCACTCCACCATCACCACCATCATCAAGGAAATTGACTTCAATATTTTCGCCTTTGTCTTTGATTGAGGCTTGCGAGATCAACCAAATGTCGGGTCAGCACGATAGGTACGTGATCAATGACCCACATGCCACATCTATATGGTATTATCTTGTTGGCTGAAAGTGATACTGCCAATGCTGTTCGTGGATTTCGGGCGCCTCCCTTTATCGAATTGCCTTCTTATTTTAAGGACCTGTGTTATGATGTTTGAATTACCACGCCACGCCGACCACCGCCACCACGCGCCCCGGCCCTTTCCCCAGCGGCCGGCCCATACCAGGCCCTGTCTCGTTGCTATGGGGATGTGTAAAAGTAGCATTTTCTTCTCAGAAATGCTTTAGACCCCGTAGATCGAGAGATTGATGATTTTTGGAAGTAAAAGCTCGCTATTCTTTCAGCCACAAGGAAACATGCAATCAATTCGTAATATTTAGTAAACCGACGCCTTTCTATAATAGCTGCCGTTGTAGGAGCACATTAGAGGCGTGAAAAGGTGGTAAAGTTTTTCGAGCATATCCTCATCAGTGATGTTCTCCCCGCAAAGCTTTAACTGCGAACTAATCTTAAATAAAGTTGAATTGTATTCATAACAGACGGAAGTCTTGAAGTCAAGAATGCAAACAATCATATCTTGCTTGGGAGACACTGTTTTCCCCGTGGTCATATCAGTCTTTTAAACTCTGCCAGAGGACCAATGGGTCTTTTACTGTAAGGTATTCATTCTTAAGACTTTCATCAAGATGATGGCGAAGGAAAATTAAAGATTTAGCGCGATCCTACAGGGATGAACTATTAGTTTCTTTGATGGTTTCTCCCAGGTTCGAAGCATCTAAGTGTATTTTCAAATACTAAAATCCAGATATGTAGTTGCCGCCTAAATATCAAGGGCAACAAATTCTAATTTTGTGAGATTGTGACATATTCAAAATAATAAAGAACAAAAAAATTAATAAAATTTTGTAATAAAATGATCAAAATTTAACAAGAAGAAATAAATAAATATAGATTTTTTTTCTTCAGAACATAAAATAAATGATACTATTTCTTTAAATTATAGTTTTGTAAAAATTTCAGAATTAAAGTATATTGCAAAATTTATTTAAATTATTGCAATAATGAATCGCTAGAATTAAAGGGTTAGAAGTAAAATTCTTTGAATTATTGTACTTAATTCTCCTGAATTAAAAAGAGTTTTGCAAAATGCATCCGGAATGATGGAAAATTCGAATTTCTTCCGAATTCAAAGTGTAGACTAAGTTAGCTATAATTGTTGACAATATGGAATTCTACTGGAATTTATGTCAAACTGAAAATGGGTATCAAATGCTTTTGGAAATGATACCATGTATAACTAGAATAAAAATAACAAAAGAAGAAAGTAGCATAATGGTAGAGTGTAAACACATAATAAGTCACTGTTAGAATCCCTACGATGTTATCTCCTTATCGTTTTGACTATTTAAAATAATAACAAAACAATCGCTAAACAAGAAATTCAAAATAAACGCTCATCAATTTCCCAATATTTAAGTAGAGAACTAAAAATAAGAATATGGCCAATTGGAATCACTTCAAGATTTAAGCAATCTTCAAACTTCAAATTTCGACGCCAAGAAAGTACATATAGAAAACTTTTAAACAAATCAACAACAAATAATTTTACAGACTACTATATCGTAGTTTTGGCACTGGTCCGAACTCCGCCATCGCTCTGCGAGACCGTCGATAACGCTATTAATGTAAATAAAATGTTAAGGGCAAGACATAGGTTAAAAACTTAGGATAATCTTTATTCCACTCTGATAAGGCCTATTTTTAGGCTTATAAATGCAGGCACTAAAGTTACAGCATTAAAAACCAGCGACCTCTTCACGACGGTCATTTATTAAAATATTTATAACAGATATAAGAAACTAAATTGATTTTCCAACATAAATATTGAGATTTTTTTTAAGTTTTACCCATAAGACATGCAAAGTGAATGTTAAAACTAAATTCTAGGAATAATTTTCTTTTAGATATGGTTGTTTGATATTTCTTCCAAGTCAAAATTGATTGAAATTATTTTATACGATTTCAAAATAACAAAAACAAGAGGGGAAAGGAATAATTAGATTTTGTTCAAAATTTATTTTTGAAAATTGTGTTAAAATTTAAAATTTTATTCTATAATGCATAAACAAATAAAAGTTATTTAGGAGTTTAAATTTTCTATACTTAATTTCAATATATATTTTTTAATAAGTTTGTAGAATCGAATTATGGGCGCATCCAAATAATTGAATAGTTGATTGAGTAGAAAAAGCAAAAAAAAATCATGAATAAGGTGTATTTCTGCAGATGTTTTGATGTAATAGTAGAAGAAAAGGCAAAGGAAGAAACTAAGATAGAATTCATTGGAAGAGGAAGAAGGATAAATACTTGGTGAACAAGTTTGTTGGTGAGGCTTGTCAGGGCAAAAACAAGAAGGCTTGTTGAAATTCCAGTCATACCCGCATTCACCGCCAGACTCCAAGCAGTCTTCACAGTTTGTCTCCTTTGCTGTCCATCTCACCTCAAACCCTTTGCTCAAAGCCTCTCCAACTTCTAATGAATGATTCAAAAGACCTTCCGCAGCACTTCGGAGAGCGGGAAGAAGAGCGCTATACCCACATCTGCTAATAAATAAATTTGCCAAAGATTCATTTGCCACAAAGTAACTGAAGCTTTGCTTGTTGTTTTCTTCTGAACAAGGATACTCATAAAATGATAAATCTTTGATCAGAAAACAATTGTGCAACACTGTGATAATTCTAACATCGGAGGTATAACTGAATGTAGTAATTGAACCCTTGCTTATGTTGAGGTAAGGACAATTAATAGTCCCCGTTGAGGGATCATAGAATCTGGCAATCTTCAGGGTCTGATTCCTGTTATCTATGCCGATGACATGAAAAAGTTCAGACCCAATCCATATGGTGACCTCATCCTTCAGACAGTTCAACTCGAAAGAGGGATGACCACAATACTGAGGTTGGGAGCCGTTTACCCAGAATAGGTACTGAATTTTTCCTAATTTACCGCATTCTACTAAAGAATTGCAGGCTGCATAACAAAAATCGATTCCGCAAACATATTTTGGGAAGGCATGCCTCAGGATGAAGATAAAGAAGGAGATGACAAGAGAAGAAGAAGGGATGAAATCTTTGAGATTCATGGAAGTGAAACCGGAGGAGAAAATGTGAAGAGTGGTGATTGGATGGATACAATATTCCACCACGGAAGAGAAAACTAAATGACGACATTACTTGGAACATGAAATCTGCGTACTAACGAGTACATTGACTTTTCAAGCATCCAATACAAAAAATGGTCATTGTCATTTTGTCATTGTCTCGTGGAACATTTGAAGTCATAGAAATCATGTTTTGTTGAAGAAAATCCAATCCAACTCCTTTCTCATTGTTACTGTGAAGGATATCTCTATTTTTCAAAATATTTATGATGTTATAAACGACTCTTATCTTCGGAACACAATGTCGGTTGTATGATTGAAAAATAATTCGATGGATTTCTTCAATTAATGAAATATTCAAACTAAATTTTGATGACTAAAAAATATTAAAAATAGAAATGTTTCACGATGGGTTACTAGGGACTCTTACACAGTAATTAAAATGAATGTTAATAGGCAATATTTTTATAATTATGATACAATGTATAGCTTTAAGAGATAGTGTTTTAGCTGCAAAAAATAATGATTTCTTAAACTTAGAGATTGAAAGGGATTCCAAACTAATTATAGACTGTTATAACAAAAAATGTAATTTACCTAGTTCAATTATTTTGCTAATTGAGGACATCAAGAAATGAAAAAACAAATTAGTTTATTTAAAAAGAAAAACAAATATGTCCAAATTTTAGAGTTTTGGATATATTTAGGTTATTTAAAAAAAATTACTAAAATAATGGAAAGAAAATAACGCTTTAAAACTAGTGACGCCTTTATCACTTAAAAATTTTTGCCAATACGCAATCACCAACTGTAGCATTAATTTGAAAAAAATTTCAATGCCGCAACTAGTAACCTGTGAATATTATCAAGCGACATACTACTGGATCATTATTTCGATTTTCAACCAATATTGGGTGATTTTTTTTTTGTAAATAGCTCATTGCCAAAATTGAGAGGCCTGTGTTTCACACCATGGGACTGGTCGAAATATAAGCTACCCCTTTTGGATTCCTAAGAAACAAGAGTCCTTTTGTGGTATCTCAAATTTCCGAGTCACTCGCAATGATGAAAAACCAGTGTTCAATATTTCTGGTGATAATTATGTCATTAATGAGATCTTTTACACCAACCACTCATTTCTCATGGCCAACTCTGCTGTCCATGATGGCGATCTATGCCCAACTCCTCTGTATAACTTTAGTCTTCATCGTAACTCCATTCAATTACAGTCCTTCTCATTATGAGCACTTGGTGTTCTACAACTGCACTTCTGTTCCTCTTGAGACCTTAACGATTCCAATTGATTGCATGAGCAATGGTTCTCTTCATTCCTTTGCTAGATTTCATGAGGTAGCTTTGGAGTACATGAATTTTTCTACAGAGTCATGCCAGTCTATGGTTAATGTCCCTGTTGATGTTGATGGTGAAGAGGGTTTTGGAAATCTATAACACTGGAATTTCACAGAGATTTTGAGGCAGGGGTTTGTTTTGAGTTGGACTGCAAATAATTGTAGCTCTTGTGAGAAGAGCGGTGGGCGTTGTGGATTTGAAAACAGTGAATTCATCTGTTTTTGCAAGGATCGCCCACTTCTCAGGACTTGCCCTGATGGGGATTCTATCAGTTACTAACTATTTTAATTATTTAATTGTTTCATTGTCAGATGATTTGAATTCTGTTCTAAATTATTTAACACACCAGAAAGCAAGATGTTTCTTGCAGCTTTGTGTTGATTGTTCTTTGGTTTCTTTTAGGCCATTTTGTAAAATTATTGCTGAGAGAGAAAGGAAAAGCTGCTGCTTTCTGAGCATGTTTAGGTTTAGATTATATCCTATGTTTAGGTTTATGTTTAGGCTACACCAAACATCCATAATAAAAATCTTAAATATGATGATGTTATGGCTCTGTTTCATTCAACTCGAATCTTGTCTTCAATCAACGTATTTCCGCTTTTTTCCTTCCGAAATCCTAAATGGATTAGTGGAATACCAAGTACATGAAATGCAGGAAAGGGAAACATGCAGAGTTTGGAAGTGCAGGTCTTATCAGTTGTGTATAAGGATACAGTGTTCGTAAAGCTTGTCATCAATGTGCATATTTTATGTGATTAGTTATCAATGTTTAAACTAACATTTCCTTTTTATTTTGTGATTGCCATTACAGAGGGACCAGATGTGCCAAAGATCATTATAGCCCCAAATTGAAATTTTCTTTTGTAACCTTAATTGCCTTGAGCAGAGGCAGTGAGATTTCTTCCCAGTCCATTCCTCTCTCTGTTTCTATGCCTCCTTGTTTATTTCCCCTCCGCAGGTGTTTCTGTTGGATTTGGTACTCTCATCATTTGTAGCATTGTTTTCTTTCATGTACTGCTGCCAAGAAGCGCTATCCTCCATCTTTGCTCTCTCGAAATATCTCTTCTGAGCCCTCTTCGAATACAACTTTTGTCTCACAGGACAGCTTTCGCGGAGTCCATATACTTATGAAGAACTGGAAGAAGCCACTAACAATTTTGATTCCAGCAGAGAACTAGGAGATGGAGGCTTTGGCACTGTGTATCGTGGCAAGAGGAGTTACTCTCTTGTACTGAAATTTGCCTCTCTGCACCATTTAATGGAACATTCCTGTGTTCTTGTATGATCTTTATCAGGCAAACTTTGTGATGGTCGTGCTGTTGCTGTGAAGCGCTTATATGAAAACAATTGCAAGAGGGTTGACCAGTTCTCGAATGAAATTATGATCCTTCAACGTTTGCGCCACCCAAACCTTGTCATTTTATATGGGTGCACCTCTCGCCACAGCAGAGAGCTCCTCCTTGTATATGAGTACATTTCTAACGGGACTGTTGCTGATCATCTTCATGGTGAACGAGCTAAACCTGGATCTCTCACACGTTCGACTCGAATGAAAATTGCCATAGAGACTGCAAGTGCACTGAAATATCTCCATGCTTCTGATATCATCCACCGCGATGTCAAAACCAACAATATTCTCCTCAGCGACGACTTCTCTGTAAAAGTTGCAGATTTTGGGCTGTCCCGTCTCTTCCCAACAGATGTTACTCATGTTTCAACTGCTCCACAAGGAACTCCTGGATATGTTGATCCTGACTATCACCAATGCTACCAGCTTACAAGCAAGAGTGACGTCTATAGCTTTGGGGTCGTCCTGATTGAGCTAATATCATCAATGCCTGCTGTTAACATCACAAGGCACCGGCATGAGATTAACTTGTCTAACATGGCTATCAACAAGATCCAGAACCATGCATTGCATGAGCTTGTTGAACCTTCCCTTGGGTTTAATTCAGACCACAATGTGACAAGGATGATAATGGCTGTGGCAAAGTTGGCATTTCAGTGTTTGCAAAATGAGAAGGAAATGAGACCTGCAATGAATGAGGTGCATGAGATCCTGAAGGGCATTGAGAGTGAGGGTTACAATTGTCACACCCCGAATTCCACCGGTGTGATTTATGTTACTATTTTACCAATTTTTTTTTTCACAACTTGAGTCTAAACCCACTTGAGTAATCACCGAAACGTAAATAAAACACTACTTCAGGTTTCCAAACATACACACATATCGGTACAGAGTTAATTCCTCAATGTACCCAAAACTATACACTTACACTTGATCAAACTAACATTTACCCAAAGTTCCAAAACTAATGGCTACACAAGTCAAATATACAATGATCCACAAAAGATACCAATCGGGTCTTAAATATACAAGGTGAATATCCACATAACACTAACATTCATCAAAATGTATGTTCAACCACCAACAAGCTAAGGTTGGCATACAACTCTGCAGAGATCCTCAAAAACCCCGCAGTCCAATCATGTCACGCAGCCGGGTCTCGTACCGCATCTAAGGTGGAGGGAAATAATGGGGGTGAGTCTCGACAACTCCGCAGTAATCCCATAACAAGCCATGTTCATAAAAACATTTCAATTTATACATAATTCAAAATATCCAAAACATGAGCATTTGTTAAATACAGTTGATGATGGAAACACATGAATGCAATACTACCACCATCTCAACCCTCATCAAGACTCTTCGATTTCACCCAGTGATCAACCGATCATCCCGTATCAACGACAAATTGCCGGGACTCGCACCTGCGATACGCCACATCCCGTATATCTCGACCTTCTAGGACTACAACCTGTGGACTAGCTCATCCTCCCGTGTCCACTACATCAATCCGGACTCTCACACGCTCTGATACCCATGTCATGCTTTTAAAACACCACAAAGCATTCAACCACATGGATATTTAAAAACATCATGTACCAAGAATTCAAAGATTTCCATATATATATAAAATATACATTTATATATCACTAGAAAATCACACAGTCAAAGCACGGAATGGTACAAAATTCCCACAACATCAAACCACAGTATAAGCAGGAGAAGGTTATAAGATCCCCTACCTTCCTTGGATTCAAAATCCGCAAGTCTCCCAAGGAAGTCAAAACCCGAGGCTACTCTAAAGGATTTGCAAATAACAAGTCATAAGATTCCTTAGCCTCTCTCAATCCGTGTCACATAAAAATTACTCAAGTGGTCTATTACTTTATCACCACTCGACTCACATATATTCTTATACCTTCCAACATAAACCTTGATCCCCCAAGTGCACTCTCTTACACTTACTAGGATCAACATTTAACACCCCTTATTAGGGTTACACAAACAACACACTCAACACAAAACACCTCTTGTATTCCTATCTCCATATTACTCATTTGAAGATAAGGTGCTAAAGGTTCTCCTCCAATTGGAATCACCCAAATCGAAGCACCGAAACTCAAGTTATGTCCTAAACAATTCGAACTATTCTATGATCAAAACTGAAGCAGAAATTTTGCTTGAACATAGCCTCTCTTTGAGTAAATTTTTGGGCCACATAGATTCAGAATTTGAGGGTATCTATTTCAGGATGTTTGGTGCTCCTTGAAGTCTACTTTAACCAGCAACTTGAATCACTCAAATCAGATAAGAAATGAGAAAGTTATGGAGAAAATACTAACACTGGTCAAAATAGAAAAATCCAGCCCTCGAAAATGCCCAGAATTTATGATTTCCCCCACTTTTTCCATAAGTTTCCAACCAAATCAACCCCAACACTCAAACACACATCAAAGCCACTTTATTCAACCCAAAACATCTTCCAAAACACATCTTAAACAAGAATCTAGGGTTTTGCCAACCCATCACTCAACCAATCTAAGGTTAGGATGAAACCCTAGCTTCAAAAAAGAGAGAGAAATCCATGAATCATACCCTATACAAATCCTCAAATCCTTACACAAATAACCAAGGGATTAGGTTTACCACCCCATATCTCAAATCTAGGGTTAGGAGAAGTTCCCCAACCAAAACCCTAGAAAGAACCATTTTAGTTAGAAGAATCAAACCAAAACTCCTTACCTTTTGGCTCAATCTCTTTCCTTCTTCTCCTCCTTTCTCCTTCTTCTCTTCTTCTTCTTCTTTCCCTTTCTCCTCTCTTCACGTTTCGTCTCTAACTCCCATTTGAGCAAAATGAGAACTATCCCTTTCTGCTAGACTAGTTTTAGTCTTATACTATTTTTGACTTTAAAGTTTCACTAATAGCAATTTAAGCCATTAACTCTTCTATTTGCATATCACATTCTCAATCTTATACATCGACCACTAGATTTTCTTCTCATTAATGACCCAAGGTTTCTCGGGCCGGTAAATTTACCAATTTCTACCCTTTGACTCTAGTATTTAAACCCTGTCTATCAAGCTATTTTGAAAATAATATTTAGCTACGGCCACTTCGGGTGTTACAACAATGTAGTAAAGACAGAGGAGGTAATGGAGAGATTCCAAAGCAGCACGTTGTCAGTTATTGAAGGGTAAGGAAACACCGCTTCACCGGATTTCTCCCGTGACTACAAATTGGGCCACAGTTCTCAACCACTAACGGCAAGAGCTGAGTTTTCCTTAGACCACCGAGTTCTTAAAGCACACATCATCAATAAGAACAATGATCCCCACATCGGAAAAAAAGAGCAAAATATACAGGATGCCATTTTCTTCTCATCTACTCAATTTTGATGTCTTGAATGAGATGTATATATTAAGTAGGAATCATCATTGATAAACCAATGTTCTTCATTAGGGTAGTGAAATTTTTTTATTTATAACTTGCCCTCTACTATTTAAGAATGATGTTAAATATTTGTTTTGCTTTAGTGTTTTGATCGCATATCGACAATGATTCCACTAAGATCGCCAGATGTCAGGTATGAAATGTGTGGTTCCGTGCAACCTATCATTAAGTATACGCATAAAGACGTATCTACTAATTCTTAATCAAGCTTAAGTTTCCTGTGAAGGGCAATAGAATACAGGGATGATGACTGATAAGAATGAAAAATGTATGAAGATAGAAATTGCCTATGTGAGCAAATGTATGTGTCGTGTTTTGGTAATAAAGAGTAAGTAAAAGTATCGTCTCAAAAGAATTGACTATTAATTACCGATTCTAATTTAGCTTAAGCTCTATTTGGATGATAAGAAAATCTGGAAAAGACACAAATTAAGTAAACTTGCATGCAAGAACCTAACTACAACGACTCAATAAAGATGTAAAAAGCCTTAGGGCATAGATTTCATCTAAACAATCTTATATGGAACTCCTAATCCAATCAATCACTGTTCATTTTCATATGAAGATGACACCTCACTAATGTATATGTGAATATCTCTCGAATATTTGCACACTATCCTTAGAAAATGTCATTTTGCATATCTGCTTCAAACCACCATAACTAAGGACACATTGAACCCTAGAAACCCAATACCACATCTAATCTCATTTATAACTCTATTTCATGATAATTAGATGACAATTCGTCCATGGTCTAGCTTAATTATCATTTCTCTGTCTCAAATCTAGCCACAAATCATATAAATATTAACCAAATACCTACAAGCATTAAGGTTAAATAAAATACTCAACACATATATGAAAAGAATACATCAATCAATAGAAATTAGACAAAATCCATACATTAATGTCTTTGGTTACATCTAAACCCTAAGAAAACAAACTAAAACATCTTTAAAGAAAATACAACAATCAAAAGAAAGGAAAACAAAGGGGGAAAGAGAGAGATAAACAAATCCTAGTGAAGGCCCTTCTCTTCTTCCTTCATTTTCTTCTTCTTCAAGTTTTTTTTTTCTTCAAATATTTGTACCCCAAGGTGTTTCCACCCATAGAATGACTAGTTTCCACCCAAGAGACCTCCAAAATTGGTCTCCCCAAGTTTATAGGGTTGTAGGCTTTTAAAACAACAATTTTGGGCTCAAAAAATGGGCTTATCAACAAAATAGCTCGATATTGGGTGCCCGAGCAACTAGTCGAATTCTTGCTAAATCGATCGACCGCTTGTGCTTTGTGATGAACTCTCTGTTTTGCACTCTAACCTTCCCAAGGTCGTAACTTCTTCATCTTGACTCCAAATTGAGAAATATTGGACTTGTTGGAAAGATTAGAGAGTGTAAAATATGGATATGGTCAAGGAAAACACTTTAGAGCTGATGGTAAAGACTGAATCAACAAAGTGTGTCAACTGTTCAGATTTTGAACACTCTTCTCTTCTTCCTTCTTTTAATAGCCATAACTTGATCAGTTGAAGTTCAAATTGAGTAAATGAAGGCTCTTCACAAAGCTTGAGAAGTCTACTGTCCATCCATACAAAGATTGGAGCCATGAGAGGTCATTTTACAGATGAAAAGATTGAAATACAGTAACTGCTGCTATATGTGGAATTTACTGATTTTTTTTTTTTCACTTTTTCGCTTCATATTGCCTCAATGCCTTATATTTGGTCCCAATTTCAAATATGAATAAAAGTGGTATTAAAATGACTTTATTAATATCATAAAACTACAAATACTAATCAAAATATAGGATAAATGCCTATAAAATATACTCATCAATGACAGCTCTGATCTTATTCTCTATATCTGCTACATTCACCATGTTCCATCTCTGATAAACTATACCAGGCAGTACCAGCAGTACCATTACACAAAAAGATCGATCTAAATCTCACCAATCCTCAAAATGTAAACTCAAAACTACTTGGTTAATACGATTGTTATCTTGTAAATGAGAAACGATTAGACAAACTATTGTATTTGGCTGGCCAATTTGGCCAACTTGTTCCATCTTAGAAAACCAGATAATGCCTTTTAATTTGTGGTGCTGATAGCCATATTGACCATTACTTCATTTGAGGTTGAGCTATACAAATAATGTTATGTACTATTGTTCATAAGCTGTATGAAATTTTAAACACATGAATAATTCAGCCTAATTTTTCTTTGGTCTTCATGAATTCTCTGTTTCTCAAAATGCATTCTACCATAGTAGCCTTATCAGTAGCTACTCCATTTCTGGTTCCTTTATAATTGTATTTTGTCCTATATTTAGTCAAGCCTAACATAGGTACGCTGGGAGAAGTAAAGAAAAGGAAAAAATTCATGTATCTAGCTTGCCAATAGTGACCTATTTAAGTGGAATGGGTGATATCTAGAATCACTATAGGTTATACAAGTTTAGTAATACCAGACAAATGATTCCATAACGTTAGAATTTGATTATCATATGCATCCAGAAGTCTCCATGCAGAATAATTTGATCTACCAATTTGTTTGATTGATAAAACAATTAGTACATTCAATTGTAGGAACATATCACTGTGATAATGTCAAGGATGAAGAATCTATTGGAAACCTTGGAGGAGAAGAGAGGAAAGGCTTTGGTGGGATCTGCAAGGCTTCTATGCTTCCTTCCAGCATTTCAATCACTTTGCTCATGCATGGCCTATGTGAAGGATCTGTTTGTATGCACCACAAACCCACTACTATCATCTTCCTTGTAATTTCATTTTCCTCTTTATTCTCAATGCCCTCTAGTCCCAGATCTTCTTTCCGTTCAAGATTCTTATAAATCCAATGTGGAAAATACGTCTCACTTGTATTATGCACTGTACCATTAACATTTTGTTCTCCAATCATTTCCAGAATCATCATCCCATAGCCATAAACATCTGATTTGTGTGAGACTCATTGCAAATTTCTACAGAACACTTCTGGAGCGACATACCCAATGGTCCCTCTTGCTGCAGACATTGATATAATACTCTCTTTTTGTAGGCATAATTTAGCAAGCCCAAAGTCAGAGATCTTGGGAGAAAAATCTTGGTCCAAAAGGATATTGTGAGGTTTCACATCAAAATGCAATATCTTTGTTCTACACCCACAATGCAAGTACTCAAGTCCTCTTGCTATACCAATTGCAATTTGGTATAACTTCTCCCATCCCAAGTGTTTACTGGATTTTAAAGGGTTTTCTCTGCATAAAAATTTTTCAAGAGACCCATTGCTCATAAATTCATAGATGAGAGCTTTTCTGCCACTCTCAAAACAGAACCCCAAAAGTGTAACAATATTGACATGAGAAGTTCGACTTGTTAGGTGATCTTGGGCTTTCTCAATCCCAAAAGCTAACTCATGAGATGAGGTTTTTCCTCATACTTATAAACTCATCACCAACCCCTTCCACAACCGATGTTGGATAACCCAACAATCTCCCTCTCACACATCGAGCCTTGGGTCGGAGGAGCAACAACCCGCCTCCCTGGGTACAAGACTTGCTGATAACCCTGCCCTAAGAATAGTGTTAAAGCATTTCGGCCTCTCAATCCCAAAAAGTCACTTCATGAGATGGCGCTTTCCTCACACTTATAAACTAATCACCAACCCTTCCACAAACTCACGATAACCCAACACGACTAATGCTTTGCAACTTCATTGATGAAATCCTTCCATTTCCTTTTCGTATGTGCTGGAGGACTTTGACTGCAACAAGGTGACCATCATCTAACTTTCCTTTGTAAACGCCACCATAGCCTCCTTGACCAAGTTTATCCTGGAATGAATTAGACATCTCTCTTAATATACGAATAACTATACCTTTAGGACGCTTGAGATCCGTGAATTCCTGACAAATTTCCTCACTGTTTTGATCAGCATCAAAACTCTTTCTCCTAATGAGCATCACTCCCAGTTTTGATATTTTTCTTCTGAAACAAAAGATTGTAACAAATGCTGACAAATACTACAATAATGGCTGTAATTAAGAAGAGAAGAGGAGCTTCAGTTTAGAAAATGTAGCGACTAGAACAACTAGGAACACAAACACTTTGCTTTGAATTTTGAAATATATATATATATATATATATATATATATATATATATATATATATGTATATATATATATATATGTATATGTATATGTATAGAGAGAGAGAGCTTAGAGAGAGAGAGCTGAAGAAGATCATCTGTCATGATGTTCTTTGAAACGCCAATAGACTCTGCACCAAAAATCCATGTATTAGAGAACCTAACTTAAAAGTGAAGGAAGGGGATGAATGATAAGAGAAGAGAAGTTTGGGACAACGAAGTGAATCAGAGAAAATGAGAAATATGGGATTTGCTTTAGCTATCACTGTGTAATGTAACTCAAAACAGAGTCGTCGGATACCAGTTTGACCAAATTTTTGGTGGTTGCCAGCCATTCATATCTTGGAGTAAGAAACAAAAGGTCAATTTCTTTTTAATAATAATTATAATAATTATCATTCATATTTACAATTACACTAATGTCCACGGGGATCATGAAATAGAATAAAATATAACATAGTTGATAAAAACCAAAATTGTTTTGGTAAATATAAATGCTGAGATTTGTTTCTATTTTTTTTACCAATAACAAGATATGCAAAGGAAATATCAAAACTAGGTAATAGGAATTATTGTTTTCTAGATATGGTTGACAAGTTAAAATTGATAGACTTTATCTTGATACCATTTCAGAATAACTAGAAGTGAATGGGAAAGGGATCATTAGATCTTGTTAATATTGTTGAAAATAGTTTTAGAGAAAAATTTGATGATAAATTTTAATTTAATTTATTCTTCCATGTTTTATAAAATGAACTTTATTTAGAATAGTTCAATAGTATTCTTAACTTAATTTCTATGTTTTTTAATGAGTTTGTAGAATTACGTTATGGCATCCAAATAATTGAGTAGTTGATTGAGTAGAAAAGGAAAAAAAACATGAATAAGATGCCTTGGTGAAGATGTTTTGATGTAATAGTGGAATGAAGCGGCAAAGACACTATGGTGACGTCATAGAAATTTTGTTATGAATAGTATTTAATAGGATTAAATATTTAGTTATTTGTTTTTCTTTAAAAATCAATTTTTTAATAAGCTTATCTAATCTTTGAGATATTGCTTTTTAAACAAAAATTTTAAAATTCACAGATTTATTTAATCTTCATGAAACGGATCACGATCGGTTAATGGCAAAGTTTATGATTTTCTCATATTTAAATATTTAGTTTTTTTTTAATAAAAAAAAACAATAAAAGTACTAAGAAAATCAAAAACCAAATATTTTCATTTTCTTTGTTGAACTAAAATTTTCAAAAATTCAATAATAAGTCAAAAAAAAAATTTCTTTGAGTAAAAAGCAAAAAAAAAAAACAAATCCTATATAAGATAAAGATAGAACTCAATGAAAGACGAAGAGGGAAAGATTCTACGGAGGAAGTACAAGCTTTGTTGGTGAGGGTTTGTCACAGAAAAAAACAAGAAGGCAAGAATTTAGGTCATAACCACATCTACCGCATCTCTCGCACTCCTCACACCGTGCCTCATTTGCTGTCCATTTGACCTCATACTCTTTGAGCAAAGCCTCTCCAACTCTTAATGAACCGTTCCTAAGGCCTTCAGCAGCACTTCGGGGAACAAGAAGAAGAAGGTTATACCCACAACTGCTTATATATTTTTTGGCCAAAGATTCATTTTCCACGAAGTAACTATGGCTTTGGTTGTTGCAATGATACTCATAAGACGACAAATTTTTGATGAGAGGACAATCATGCAAAACTCTGATCATTGTAACATCGGAAGTATATCTGTAGATAGAAATAAAATCCTTGGTTATGTTTAAGTAAGGACAAGCAATTCTCCCCGTTGAGGGATCATTGAATCCTAATTGCGGTCGAGTCCTATTATCCAAGTCCAGACACGAATTGCTTTTCGTGACCATGCCCTCATCATTCCGATACCAAATGAACCCAGATGACCACGTGATTGAGGTTGGGAGCCGTTTATCCAATTCGCATTAGATTGCTTTTCTACCATCGTATTTCACTGAATAACTGTAGGCTGCATAACGAAAATCGATTGCGCATACATACTTTGGAAAAGCATGGAACAAGATAGAGATGAGGAGGAAGATGACAAAGGAAGAAAAGGGGAAGAAATCTTTGAGATGCATGGTGGAGAAAATTACAGGAGTGATGAGTGGATGGATATGCTACAACTTACAAACCATGGAAGGAAAATCATAAAGCTAATCAAAAAACTTCACGCACATCAATGGCCCCTTCCATCTATTCATCATTGACTTGGTAAATGACCCATGCTACACGTTTCAGGAAAAAAAAAAGTCAAGAGAACAGTGCCTTGAACATGATGTATGCTTCCGAGTGCATTGACTTAGCAAGACTTGGAAAAGGGAGTATCCCTCTGTCAAGAAAACCATCACTCATAGACAAACACTAGCAATTGTGAAAATATTTTTATATTTTTCCATTTGACGAAATTTATCTTTCGGAAATATACATTTTCAATCCACTAAAAGTTTTTTTTTTTTATTCTTAAGGATATGGAGTGTTATATTTCATTTTAATAAATAACTTATTATCATATAATGTGTGTAAAACACATTGAATTTGTTTTTTTTTCCATTCTTTACTTATTTGATGGTGGCGTGGGTAGGGGTCCCGTGATCTAGCAAGTGCCCTCACCAAATTTTTTTTGAAAAAATTTCTCCCATTATTTTGAAAGGGTTCAACCCAAGCTTCTGCATCATTTCATCGGAATATATAAATTCACAATTTAGAATTTTGTAAAACTTATATTATTTAATCTGCCCTTATTAAAATCAATTTCCGACTGCCTACTAGTTTAAAGAACATCTTTCAATTTCCTAAACTGTTAAATGCAAAACAAATTAAAGGGTGATGTATTCATGCCAATCTTTACATTCTAAGATTTCACCTTCCCAAACAAGAAGGAAATGGAAAAACAAATCAAAGGGTGATGTATTCATGTCAATCTTTGGTTTTGTTTGGTTTATGTTTTTGAAAACAATTTTTAAGAACATTTTTTGAAAACACAAATTACACAAATTTGATGTTTTTTTAAAAAGTTTTCTTATTTTTTTAATTTGATATTTTCTGTGTTCCCCCATGTTTTTCATAAAAAAAAAAAAAATTTTGTTATAAAAAATAGGAAATATGGTATATAGTTTTTTGTTATTAAAAATAGGAAATATAGTTTAAAAAAAAAAAACATATTTTCTGTAATTTTTAATAATTTTTCTTATTTTTGTAATCGTTGTTTAAAAAAATAATTATATAAATATGAAGAATGATTGAAAATGAAACACTATTAGTAAAACTTTTTCTAAACACATGTTTAAAATATAGACAATAGGTAAAAAAATTAAGATATACTTAACAAACATTTATTTAACAATATATTATAAAAAAATATTAATTAATTTTTAACATTGATGCTTTTCATAAGAATATTATTTTTATAAATATTACTTGATAAATATAATCAATAAATGATTTTGAATACATATATGAAATCAAATTTAAGAAAATTAATTAAGAATATTGATAAAAACAAATATTCAATTGAAAGTTGCTGACACTATATTGTCCACTTCGAGACTCTAGTCCTCGAGGTCTCTTCCAAGTTGGATATTGTCAATTCTTATCAAAAAATCAATATCATCCCTATATCGAACCGGACAGAACTCACACCCAAGACCATCATACCATCGCAATCACCACTTCTCCAACTCTGCAACAAATTAAACTACAGAGTTCAAAATAGTATCCATAATTTCGCATATGCTTTCAAGTTCATTTGCCACAGTATCTATTTGTTGCGGAGTGAGCCAGGTGGATGATTAGTGCTCAAAAAGTGCTATTTTGAATCCTGTTTATTAGCAGATTTTGAGCATTTTTTATGTACTAATCAGCGTAATTAACCCAATTGGCACATTAAGGTTCCGGCTATACTATTGATCGCATTTTATGGCTATTTTTGTAGTTTTTGCAAGATAATCAAGCCAAAATTATCGAGTCAATTCAAACACGAAGAACCCGAGTTAAACTCATCGTTGCAGACGTATCCCGTATGAAAGAAGAGCAAAGTGGAAAATGAGTGACCATACAGAAATTCCATGTGCCGCAAAATTCCACCGCCAAACCCCCTGTCCATTTGACTTCAGCTTGACTTCATTTTTGTGATTTTTCCAATTTTACGCTTCATGTATTATGGGTATTGAGGGTATTTTTGTAGTTTTGTTTATTTGAGCAATATAAAAGCTCAAATCAAATCTTGTACAAACATTCTCATTTTTTTTCTGCTGGAATAGAGACAGTGCTGGGTGGGAGTTTCCCCGCTATTTTCTTTTCTCTCATTTTCTTTTCCTTTCTCTCATTTTCTCGGTTTCCAAACACCCCTCTAAGGATGACAACTCAGAGGATGGTTGGCTAGACCGCTTTTCTCCTTGACGAGGAGGGTTGCTGGACTAGGGTTTTGAGGTAACTATTGGTTCTCTGTTTTTAACGCAAGTTTTACTTTTCCACGAAATAAATTTTATTCACCATCATAAAAGATATAACCGTATGGATCCTTTATCATCCACACAAATTCTCGTATAATCAAAAATTTACCAAACCAACCACCTAAGAGTGTTGGGATGTAACGCCCATCCCCCCACCTAGGCGCATGATGAGATCGCCTACACGAGACTGGACTCTTTAACCTCGCTTTTGACATTGGTGGGCTCATTTCGATCATACTTTCATAATTACATAAACTTATAGAACTACCATCGTAGTGGTGTTTAAAATGTCCTATACATATATTTCTGAGTCCCATTTACTTGTACTTACATAAGTTCTACTGTTACAAAATTTTACATTTACATTACAAAACAGAGTCAAAGACCTACATATGGTGGACTCCTTATTGTCGTGTCGGGTTTCGACACGTGCACGCCTCGGATGTCCTCTTTAGTACCTACACGTATGAAACATCCATGCTTATAGCTTAAAGGAAAACGTATAATATATATGACCACAAAGAGGGTCCTCACTATACCTATACATATTCAACAGTTCATATATTAGAATTTTCATATCTCCCATAGGAGTGCATAACATAAATCTTGTACAGAGGGTACCCGTAGGTACACTATAAAACAGAACTGATTACTTGTGATTTCGTATAAATATCTCCATATATCACATTATTCAGATTCTTATCATATAAATGTTTGCCTATATAGATAAAAAATAATGAATGAGAGGGACACATCACAATAGGTACCTAAAGGTACACGGTACAACACTGAACAAAGGTGTTGAAGCACAAATAGAGACATGTTCGCTTTCACATGTAACATACTATAGCACTAGCAGAGTGTCGTGAAGACCGAACGTAGACGTGCTTGTCCACGAATATGTCGTATCACTAGCAAGAGTGTCATAACACTGATAAGAGGTGCTTATTCATTCACTATTTGGTCTTAGGCATGCATACAATTATATGCATTACTGAGCTTATTATATTGTTCTTAATCACATTAGCAATTAAGGGGCAAGAAACAATGTCTACCCAATGACAGGGTCGCTTCGCCTCGGTGGCGAGGTTCAGAACATTTTTCATATAACTCGTATATATATACGAACCCTTTCATTCACTTATTAGAATCCTCCATTAATCTAATGAATGGTTCTAGAATTAACGGAAGAAAAAAACAAAAACAAGACCTCAGGTTCGCCTAGGAGAAGTGGCCTTCTCCGAGGCATGCAGAAATTGGACATTTTTGGGGCTTCGGGTTCGCCTAAGCGAACCGACCTTCGCCTAGGAGAAGAAGCATCGGGCTAAAAGCAGAATTTAGGGCTTTTTGCCCTCTTTCACCAGAAAACTTCCTTCCAAAACAAAACAACCTCAATCAACTTCAAAACAAACTACAAAAATGACTTAAACAAACTAAAAACACCTTTATAATGAGAGTTAGGGTCTTCCCTAACCCAAACATAGACAAAGAGGGAGTTAGGTTAATTTCCTAACCTTGATCTTCTTGAAATCTCCTCCTAAATTCTTCCTTTTCTTTCCTTTCTACGACATTTGAACCAAACTATGTTCTTTGAACAAATGGAGAACAAGCAAACCAAAATCGATTTTCTCCCAATCAGAATGCCCCAGCGCCAAAGCCAACAAATTGGGAAATTTCCCTTTCTTAGAAGGTCATGTTTGGCTTTATCTCATTTTGGACTTAATTTCTTGACACTTTCATTTCAGTCATTTATCTTTCTTTCATTTGCAAATCAACTTACCCAATTCCTACAATAACATATCATCTTCTTAAGTTATGACCTTTGGGTCCTTAATGTGACATTTTACCATTTTAACCTTTTTCCTACTTTACAATATTAATTTCCGAAAACTTCAAATTTGACTTACATTATACCCTAAACATGTCATAAAACTACTAGGGTAATTTGGGGTGTTACAGTCGATATCCCGATATGTCAACATGAGATCCTTGGTACCCTAAAAATACCTCAAAACTTTCTTTACTCGCCTGTAATGGTTTGACCAGATCATCTAAGTACCTACCCAACAAGCCAACAACAAAAGCAATATCAGGGCATGTGCATACTTGAGCATACATTAGGCTACCCACAACGGAAGAATAAGGAATTGCTTTCATCCGATCTCTCTCAATATCATTATGACGACATTGGCATTTGGAAAATTTGTCACCCTTTACAATTGGTGCCTTAACAAAAGAACATAATTGCATATTGAACCTTTTCAGAATGCGTTCAATATACGTCTGTTGAGAAAATCTCATAATGCCACTAGGTCTATCGCGAAGTATCTGTATGCCCAAAACATAAGATGCTTCCTTAAGATCCTTCATATCAAAAATTGCTAAACAATATCTGCTTTGTCTCAACCAATAGGTAAGTATTTTTTGCTGTGAGCAAAATATCATGAACATATAAAACCAAGAATATAAATGTCTCACTAACCTTCATATATATGCATTGATCGAAAATGCCTCCTTAAAACCATCGGGCGTGACAACTTCATCAAACTTCGAGATACCAATCGTACGGAATCCCGCTTTAGACTATAAATGGATTTCCTTGTGAGTTTCTAGGTTTACTTCATCAATTGGTTCATTATCGAGTGTAACTCCCTTCTCGTGTCCCACCCGTCAAGGGTGTGTCCGAACCGAATCCGGGATGCCACTAAATTGTGATTCCCCCAGTTGGGGCTCTGATACCACTAACTTGTGACGCCCCCAACTTGGCACACGGTGTCAAGCGAGGGTGTCATTTTTTTTTCCATTTATAAACTTATAAACTTTTAGCTTGTTCATTCATATAATGTTAAACATTTTACTTGTAATATATTCCGTAGCAACGGAGTACAAAATATATACAAGCTCCATATATGGAAGTGTTCAACATTTACCATATTTACATTGCATACAAAAGAAACAAAAAGACTATTACATATACAAAATATACCAAAAAGTCTTCCGGTGGGCCTCTAACTATGTGTTGACCTTGGAGGCTGATGTGGATTGTCCCGTCCTCTGTTTTCTTCTCCTGTACCTACACGGATAAAACACCCGTGCTAAGCTTATAGCTTAGTGGGAGTAACTCGTGGACGACCACTAATAAGAGTAATCTCACTTTACACATTTACATATACATATAACATATCATATACTTATGTCATATACACATGCTTATATATGTTCCATACCTATAATTTACACATGCTTATGCAATCTTATACTTCTATCATATCATGTTTCATTTTAGGTCGTTTACATTTTTCTTCTTGTTCTTGTCAACATGTACTTGTCCCTGTTTACATATCATCACATAGCAATGCTATGCTTCTCATATCATGTCATGTACTTTTATCATTTTCGAATCATTTGCTTATACTTGTCATTTGTTTCATGTTTCATGCCTACATAAACCTTATAAGTGGATAAAAGAAACTATAAGGGCCCGAAGGCGATGTTATCATTGTACGAGACAATAATATCTATAAGGCCCGGGTTACGCTGTATCGACCCAACCGCCAACCGACGCATGTCAGACTTGCTTCTTCCCTACTGAGCATGCCCATCTATCCCTCTACCAGGTTCTAAGCAGACAATCCATGTGTATTTTATGTTCAATACATATCTCATATTCCCGAATGATTATTGTCACCCGGTAATCATATGCGATATTTTCACTCATTTATTCGTATTTTGTATCACATTTCATTATATGCAAAAATGAATAAAATTATGGCTAATGCGTATGCTTATGGAACTATTTACTCTGTATTCAAATATCAAGCTATATATGGATGAATTCTAGACTCAAAGGGCTTTCCCCATAGAGTCTAAGAACATCCACAATGTGAGTTCTGATTTAAGAAGTTATAAATCATTCAATTGGTTTTAAGAATCAAGGGACTCCAAGGTAATATAGAAATTACTATTTTTCATGATTTCTGGACTTAATATGAGTTTCAATATTATCAAGATATATATGGATGGATTCTAGACTCAAAGGGCTTTCCATAGAGTCCAAGAACATCCAAAATGGAGTTCGACGAAGCATATCCGCCCAAAGTTGGAGGTCACATGACTTAGCCAATCCTAGCCGGCCAGCAAATTTCTCTAGAAAACCTAGATTTCAAGAGGTTATGTTCCCCATCGTCATTGTGTATATGGAGCTGGAATCTTGACTCAATGGGATTTCCATAGAGTCTAAGAACACCCGAAACGGAGTTCGGACGAAGAAGTTATGGCCGTCCGAAGTTGGACATTTGAAAGTATGCAGGGGCTACGCAATTGCGTGGAAACCCACGCAATTGCGTACCATAGGGCTGAAAATTTGAGCCCAGCCACGCAATCACGTGGCTTCCACGCACCGGCGTGCCAGAGAGCTCCTTGGCAGCTCCGGTACAAGCCAATTTTTGACCCGAAACCATCCCGAAACAGCCCTTGTCCACCGGCCACATTATCCTTCCAATTGAGGCCACAAAACATGCCACAAACACGACACAAAACATGCCAAAAGCAAGGCATAAAACCATCCTACAATCAATCCCAAAATCACCCCAAAAGTAGGAATAAAACCAAAATTCAAAATCCATACAAATTCTACACTAAAGCATAGCCTCCATACAAGTTCTACACAAACCTTAGTAAGTTCCATACTAAAGCCTAACAAAGTCCATACAAAATCCACACTACTCCATAAAAAAACCCATACTTCCATACTACACCAAAGCATAGCCTCCATACAAGTTCTACACAAACCTTAGTAAGTTCCATACTAAAGTCTAACAAAGTCCATACAAAATCCACACTACTCCATAAAAAAAACCCATACTTCCATACTAAAATCTTAGTTTCCATACCCAAAACCATACTAATTCCATACTTTCCATACCTTTGATCTTCTTTGAACTCCTCTTCTCCTTATCTTCTTCTTCTTCTTCTTCTTCTTCTTCTTCTTCTTCTCCTCTTATTCTTCTTTCTTTTTCTCCTATTTGTTTTGCTCTCCTCCTGACCAAAAGATATTTTGCTTTGGATCTCATCCTTATTTATTGATTTTACTTTTCTTTATTGACACTTTGGTCCTCATTCTATTTATTTGCAATTCTACTAATTCAAATTCTACTTTGGCCTATGAACTTCTTAAATTATGACCCTCGGGTCCTATATTGGTGAATGACCAATTTACCCTTGTCTTTTGTATAAATTTCGGTTTTTTGAAAATTTCTTTTTAGCATTATTTTATCCCGGAAAAATATACATTTACTTTTATTATACCAAAAACATCTTATAAAACTGTCAGGGTATAATTTTGGGTGTTATAAGGAGTGGCTATTAGATGCTGGTAAACAACAAGGCTAAAGATCGGAGTGGAAGCAATAGGCACAGGAATAAAAACTGGATATTCCTTGAACACAATTTCTCTTGGCCCTTGGCTTGTACCAATATCATCCGCAAAATAGATAGCCTAACTGACCTACCACTTTAGTGGTGTGCGATAGTACAAAACCTGTAACCTCTTGATCCAACACACAACTACACAAAGTACCACCGATGGTCTTTTGAATCAAGTTTCTTAGATTGAGGATTGTATGGTCTCACTTCCACTCAGAGCCCTAAACATGGAAGGATGAAGACTAGGGCTTCTTCAAGGACTATAGCTCATGGAGTCTTAAGAACAGACTTACTAGGCACATGTGTCAAAAAGCTGAGAAATCAATATTCGAAATAATCTCATCCTTAATTAATCTCTTAATTCTTTTGGAAATATGATTCACTGCTTGTGTAAAAGAATAGAATACTTTTCTTCAATTTCAAACGCTTGGTCCTACTAACAATATTAATAGTAGAAGAAAAAGAAAGCAAACTATACAACTCTAATTAGTAAAGATGTTCCATTGCTAATCAATAAATAGTCTCGATATAAATTAACTTTTCCAGTTCCAAAAGAAAATTATATCCAAGTTAATCCAAAATAGGTATATATATTAAATTTCTTCTAATAGAGGGCATGAACGTCACATTTTGTAAAAAAATAAATTTTTTTCTATATTATGATGCAATCTAATAATTCCTAAAGAAACAACTTGAACTCTTGTGCTGTTTCCTACTTATCATCATCTTTATTTTCCTGAACAACCTTCAACTTCCTACAATTTGTCTTCTTATGCCCAAACTTGTGGCAATAGTTGCATTTTCCCTTAAAACCCTTATTCTATAGGGCATTGGAAGTAGAAGACACATTCTCACATACCTTGGATACCAATATTCTCGTCCGATATACTTCTTCTCATTAGAAGTCAGACATAAGGATAATTCTCTTCGACTTTCACGCCTTGGGCGCCATAAAAATACTCCTAGACCTTCCCTTCTTCATATCCTCCTCCCTAGCAATGATTGCAGTCATCTCTCCAATGGTCCATTACTCCTTCTAAGCATTATAATTGCACCTAATATTGTCAAACTACGAAGGCAAAGTCCCTATGATCAACCAAACAACATAATCTGAATCAAACTCTATACCAGTGGTCTTAATCCTTTTGTAACAAGGTAATATTTTATCATCGTATGTCCTCGCATCTAATTTGTCCCATCATAGAAAGTGGAGTAAAGAGATCTTAAGCTCATTCTTCTATTCTTCGAACTCAGGTATTTTTACCAACGACATCCAAGAACTCCTTTGCATTCTCAATCTTGGGAATACTTTTATGAATATAATCCTTGTGACACCTTAAAACCTAGGGATCCATTGACCAACCGTCAACCAACGGAAACTTCAGGGATGCTCCGTAACCCGACACCAATTACTGTGTCCCCTTTATCGAGACCCATAATTTAACAAAATCAAATAGAATCTCCTTTGTACGGGGAGCTCTACCCAAAAAATACAACATGTAGGATATACAATAACATGACCCATCCAGGGCCCAATATAACACAATGACCGCACGGGGTCCATTTATGAGTAAAAGTGGCCCAACCGGGCCCATTTAGCCATACTAAAAATTATACAAGGCTATATTACCATAGTCCATAAGAGTGTAATTACAACACTGTTATACAAAAAATACATGCTAGAACTAGTTCGTTCTAAATATCTTTACAAAAATGGTTACAAAGGCACAACTCTGCTTTCTTCATAATTGCGGCCTCGAGTGAGCACCGTCCACCGATGTACTCCCTTCACCTGAAATGTTTTTCCCATAAAGGGTGAGCCATGCCTAATAAAGTAAACTTCTAAAGAGGCTACTCCCCCACCAAGTGCATGATGCAATGGAGCTCATGCTCATAACTACATTCATTCAAAGTAAAAAACATGCTAAGCCTATGGAATCCTACTTTCCATGAAATGAGATAAGACTCAATCATGTACCTTGCACCCGAGTCCTTACCGAGTCCTACCACTCAATGCGATGTCAAAGTGTGATAAAACCCATCATTTGTGGATTACATCCCATGATCATTTTACAACAAAATTTATTTGTTTTCAAACCAAAAGCTTTTTGGATGTTACACCAATGATCATTTATATTCAAAACCATGTCTTTGCGGGTAGCGAATTTTTCGTCTCACCCAGTTTTTACCTCTTCCCAGCATACACTTTTACGGGCATTCACCGTTGGACACATATGTATAACAAAAAATACAGGGCCTTTCACCCAAGAGGGTATCTATCTCTACTTGCTATTACCAGACACATTTTCATTTTCATGTATACAACCGTGCGACTCTATTGGACATTGTCCCATTGTACCGAGCCCACCGAATCAAACACCAAACCCAGTGTTGATTATAACCATGCACTC
Organism: Tetrastigma voinierianum; assembly: GCA_016808115.1. Classification (NCBI taxonomy): domain Eukaryota; kingdom Viridiplantae; phylum Streptophyta; class Magnoliopsida; order Vitales; family Vitaceae; genus Tetrastigma; species Tetrastigma voinierianum. The sequence goes on along the minus strand of JAEQBH010007425.1, from coordinate 24,148 downwards.
ACACCCATGTCATGCGATGTTCCCGTGCAGAAATGCAATGCGATGCGCCATTGCATGCTATATCATGCCACATGCATAATGAATGCTACATGGACACACAATTCCACATCACTTACCAGGTGTCATGGACAATCACATCACCTGCATATGGCTTCCATACATCATTTCATTCATGTCAATATATCATGCACGCATATATCAACATCAACAAACAATATGTCATTCTATATTCAAGCAACGACACACATACAATCAAGCCGTGTAATGCCATTTGCACATAGAAATCCATCACATGTCAATACGCTAGAACATACATATTGACATCCAAACAAGTCACTACATAGTTGTAGTCTCCTGAATTCTAAGAGTCAGTGGATCGTCCTGGCATTCACCAATTGACAACAACCTGCAAAACAAACACGAAGACGACGGTGGTGATCCGTCGCCCCTCCGATGTCAAAGTTAGTCTTTTTCTCGAAGACTTAGAGTTTGGAGCAATAGTAATCTCGCTTAGGAGTCTCGTCCCTTTTTTGGTGTGACTTGCTTCTCTTTTATGGAGGGAGGAAAGAGGATCCGTCTTTTTTGGATAGTGGATGATTTCTTCCCATAATGTTAGGGGAAGGTGGCTCTTATTTCGGGAAGGATGACTTATTCTTCTCTTTACGTAACTACCTTCCCGATAGAACCACAGCAGAGGATCTTCCTATTTTTGGTCTAAGGCGACGAGGTTAGTTCACGGGTGAACCTGCTTGTAAAGTGGAGAGCCTACATAAATCCCGTCGAGAGTCGCCGACGGAAAATAAGCGCTTGAGCTAAACAAGGCGTCCGGGCTATAGATTCGAGCGCCGGCTGAGGATCGGCTCATGCCCCGACATTACCGTGCCCTGCCTTTTCCCTTTTGCTACTCGGTCGCCGGCTATTAAGGTGTCGGGCCCAGCCCAAGGTACCCATACACAGTCAAGCAATGACACTCTTGATCCCCTCGAGGCCAAGCGACATATACTATGCCCACAAATCGCCCACAAAACGGCCCCGAGACAGTCATAAACAAAGACAACTAGCCATCCATAGCCTCAATCATGCCCCTAAATAGGTCTTGAACACAGTCCAAATTCAATCCCATAGTAGCACTAAATTCAGTCCTAACGCCCTAAAACTGACACAAACAAAATAACAGTTAAGCTATGTGGAGTCCGGAATGAAAATGTGTGACTCCTCCAACCCAGACCCGATGGGGTCAAGCGAGGGTGTCACACTTCAGACTGACTCTTAACATTTTCTTTCGTAGCCGACACTGCATTTCTGTTTTCTCATTCATATGCGCACTTCGTAATAAAAAAATTCTTTTACATATACATTATACATACCACCATAGTGGCATTCATTATATTCCTATACAATATTGTTTCTGAGTCCCTTTACTTGTACTATTACACTTCACTATTACAAAACTTTACATATACCGTTCCAATGAAAAATCGAGATCGCGAACAAATAAGAAGGAGCACCTATCTCCTAGACGGCTGGCCGCTGGATGTGGGATGTTCCATCCTCTGCCTCCGCTTGCACTAAGCATGGATTAAAACCCGTGCTGCTTTACGCCAGGAAAACATATACATGGACGACCAATAACATTGATCATCGTGCTTATCCCAAATGCTTTCATATGTCTTTTACCTGTTTTCTAGTCTTTTTTCATCTTTCGCCTATGACTTATTATGGTTCTATGTACTAGTACATATATCATTTCATCCCGTACTCCAGGTCATGCCTCCTTTTCATGTAGTGGCTACACGCCCATGCTATACTATCTATTTCACATATTGTTTTATCATATATTTTCTTATACGATCTAGATTATCATATATCATTTATGCTTAATTCGACCATGTAATTGACATTCACGACAAATTCGAGAGGGAATTGGCCACGTTTGTCATTCAAGAAGAATGCGATTTCATGTACTGGCATATTTTGTCATATACTTCCATTTCATCTTGTACCGGCCATATTGTACTTCCCTTACATTACCTTGTACTTTTCTATATACTATAATTTTCCTAAGATTTTCATATACCGTGCTTTTCATATACCTGTATTCTCTCATTTGATTTTCATATACTTTATCTCTAAGTTATATACATTTCGTGTCATTGACACTTTATTTCTTGTACTTGTATACTTGTCATCACATAGCAATGCTATGCTTCTCATATCATGTCATGTACTTTTATCATTTTCGAATCATGTGCATTTACTTGTCATTTGTTTTATTTTTCATGCCTGCATAAACCTTAGAAGTGGATAAAGGAAACTATAAGGGCCCGGTTAAGCGTTTGTACTCACCGTACTAAATGCTGGTCTATAAGGGTCCGGATAGCGCTGTTATCATTGTACGAGACAATGACCATCTATAAGGGCCCGGCGCGCCAGAATGACCCACACTTCCGGGCCAACCGATCGCATGTCGCAGACTTATTTTCCTAATAGGCATGTCCTTCTATCCTCTACCAGTTCTAAGTGCATAACTTAACGTTTTTATTCCATTTTCGCACATATCTCATATTCTCGAATAATACTACGTTATTATCTAAGAATCATATGCTTATATTTCTACGATTACTTTAATCTGAATTCGTTCTCATATTTGTAGCTTCATATCACCATTCTCATATTTCTTTCTTTACAATACATGTATATCATTTCATATATATCTATTCTATATCGCATTCCGTCTATGTTTTAGTTATTCATATCCCATCTATTCACTCTCAGATTCATATCATGTTCTATCATATATTCATCTCATATATTAGCATATAACATTTGCATATAACCTATTGGATCATATCTCTGTCATCTACTTGTAACATCTTATATCTTGTTAACTTATATCTTCATGTATTCTATCATACTATCATATCTTACGACTTATACCTATACATTCCTATACTTGTACGTTTTTCTTGTTCTTTATCAGACTGTCCTATCTCCCATAGGAGTATAGAACGTAGGGTCTTTCCTTTTGATACCTATAGGTACTTTTCTTATCTATACTCTTTTATTAATAAATCTACATATATTGCTATTTTTGTTCCTTATATCTACATCCTTTCTTACCATGTATTCCACTAACTTTAAATGCTTTCGATTAGTACACTTGGTACAACAATCCAATTTTCAGATTAAAATATGGGTACCAAAATGCCATTAAATAGCATATGGCAGATTCTAGATTCAATGAGCTCTGATAGAGCCCCAAGAATTCTCGACAACTAGTCCTAACGAAGGAGTTATGTGTTGTAAGCCATGAAGAAATCAGCAACCAGCACTTGCAGCAACAGCAGCCACTGTTTTTAGTCATTTTCGGATGTAGTATAAACTCAATATGAGTCCCGCTATATATGGGTGGATTCGAGACTCAAAGGGCTTTCAAGCAGAGTCCAAGAACACCCAAAAGGACTCGGACGAAGAAGTTATGACCAAGTTGAGGACACAACCAGAAAATCTGCGCGCTGAACCAGCAGGGGCCTACTGTTTTCTGTCATTTTCGGACATAATCTGGAGTTCGGGGTTGCATTAATTCATATAGGTGATTCTAGACTCAAAGGTTTTTATAGAGTCCAAGAACACCCAAAACGGACTTTGGACGAAGAAGTTATGGCCGTCTGAAGTTGGAGGACACAACCAGAAAATCTGCTCGAAGGAACAGTGCCACCCGGGCTGCTGCACACCATGCGTGCTGCTCCACTTTGGATTAATTTCTGACCGTAAAGGGTTCGGAATTTGGATATATCTATTTCAAGGAGATATGTTCTCCTTACGAGTCTGGGGCTAATTCAAAACACTAATCAATTAATTCCGGGATGAGTGATGACCACAAGATATGGTCAGTAAAACAAAACATGGGTTTTAAAGAAATTTGGACAGCATCTCCCCTTAAACCTAATATTTCTTAATACAAATATTCCTCATTCGAGGAGCTACTAACCAATCAATCCCAAGCCCAAACACAACCAATTTAACATAAAACTAACAAACATTCATTATAATAAATGGGGTTCTTCTAACCCAATTTCTTCAATACGGCTTTTAGGGATTTGATTTACATGTATTCTTAATCAATTGTAGTCTGTGACAAATTCTCTATACTAATCAAAACGAAGTCTACTTAGTTCCATACTAATTCTATATTTCTACCATATATGCATCTATTCATTCATGTATTCATTTATTCATATCATTTACGTATTCCTGTCATGTCTTTATCTATTCATATACTTCCTATATTTCTATCATATTATTCATCTATTCATATCATATCATATATTCATATATATTCTTATTCTTTATCTAATTTATATCATTTAGTCACATCCGGATCGCCTGGAATCTAGTCCCAAAAATTTCTAATATTCAGTCCCAAAATCTTGGGACTAAATCGCACAGCCTATTCCGGTCTCGAAACAACATATGCCATTATATGGCTTTTTATTCCAAGTAGGGAAAATTCCATACCTCATGGAGTTTGACTAAACTCCAAGATTTTGGTACCCACGCGTAGCTCGCGATGCGTGGATCAATTTTGCCTCCTGCTCCGATCACCCGACCGCCGAAAGCCGTAGATCCGAGAGAAAAATACCAAAATTAGATTTTCAATATTTAATTAAAATCTCAAGAAAATCCCTTTGCTTTTGGTACTTACCTGTAGCCCTCGTCGAGCAGAGCACTTCTCGCTCTTGCCCCGACAAATTCGACACCCGATTCGTATATCGAAGAGAAAAGAAAAAAAGAAAAGAAAAATATATTCTCTCACGTGCTCGCCTTCTCGCCCCTCCTTCCGCTTGAGACAAATTTTATTTTCATTTTTATCCTTTATTTATTTATTATTATTATTATTATTATTATTTTGGCGGGGACCCATATGTCCACTTTTCACTTTTGTCCGTTTTTACTCCGAAACAAAGCATTTCGTCCCGTTTCACTTCATTTATCATAATTGAATATTCTTTTACATATTTACTATTTCAGATTTTTCTCAAATCCCGTTTTCGTGCTCTTACTCTATACCCGTCGCCTGTGAATTCATAAAATATTCCGACCGTTCCTAATTTAACTTTAAATTCATTGTAGCTAGATTTCGCGAGATCTAATTCACCCGCACAAGACGCTTTCACATCCGAGATCTAGAGAATTTTCTAGGTTTTTCCTAAAGTGGCAAAATTACCGTTTTGCCATTTTTCATAAAAATGTCATTTTTTTCGAACGAATACAATTTTAACTTATTTTATACTCTAAACATGTTATAAAACTGTTATGGTATATTTTGGGGTGTTACAAAATGGACCATAACTTGAGCTGTAGAGGTCCAATTTGGGTGATTCAAAAGCCTAACATCAATTTCACTTATGAAACTACAATTTCTATTGAGGACACTAGTCCAAATTCCCTCTTTTTTTTCAACCGAAAATCAGTCCCAAAATCTGGACAGTGTGTATGGTAAAAACAGGGCAGCCTGTGGCAGTCCTAGAAAATGAACCATAACTTGAGCTATAAAGGTCCCATTTGGGTGATTCAAAATCCTAACATCAAGTTCACTTATGCAGCTACAATTTCCATGAAGGACACTAGTCCAAATTCTTTTTCTTTTTCAACCGAAAACCAGTCCCAAAATCTAGACAATGTGTATGGTCAAAACAGAGTAACCTATGATAGCCTTTTAAAAATGACCATAACTAGCTATAAAGGTCCAATTCTTGGTGATCTGCAAACACATTAAGTTTACGATGCGCCTATAACTTCCATGGAGAACACTAGTCCAAATTCTCATTTTTTCAACTGGAAAATTGAACTCAAAATCTGAGATGTTTCATACGGCCAAATCAAGGTAGCATTCCACAGCTCAAAATTTTTTCCAAACAACCCCTTAGGGCAAAAACACAGCCAAATAGCCCCTTAGGGCAGAAAACCCAACCAAACAGCCCTTTAGGGTAAAAAAAAAAACACAACCAAACAGCCCTTAGAGCGGAAAATAAACAAAAGTAGGAAGGATCCATACCTCTTGGAGCGTAGAATAAACTCTAGGAAGTCTCGTGGGCACTTCCCAAACCCGAAACCTTTGATTTCCCAAACTCCTTGCTTAAATCCTTAGCGAAATCTTGTGTTTTCAATACCCACGCCCTCGTCGAGTAGATGAACTTTCGTTCTTGGCCCGACAAATTCCGACTAACCGATCTTCGTAGATCGTAAAGAGAAGTTGGAGCTCTCTTCCTCTCTACCTCTTCTCCTCTCTCACGACCAAAACAAAACAAAAAAAATGAGTCTTCTCTTGCCCTAACCCCCTTTGTTTAACTTAACTTATGTTAGATGAGTGGCCCACGTTGCGCCACGTGTCCACGCCTGGTCTGGGTCTGTTTCTACCCCAAAACGGTTTATTTTGTCCCGGTTTAAGTTCAATTTATTTTAAATGGATTTTACATAATTTCTTTTCCACTTTCAAGATTTTTCTCAAAAATCCTGTTTTTGGGGTCTACCTGACACCCACTATTCCCAAAATCGTAAAAATTCCAATTGTCTCGGAATTCGACGAAATTCATCTGAGTAACTAGATTTCGCAAGACGAATCCAACACCGAGGTCCATTTTGTCATCTAAGATCTAGAAAAATTCTAGGTTTCCAAACTTGTACTATTACAACAATTTACCGTTTTGCCATTTTTCAAAAAAATTCAAATTTACTCCTGCTTACATTCTACTCCCTAAAAGAATTTCCTCCTCAAATTACACACATAGACACACTTAACTCACAAGATATGAAAACCGTCATTTAATACCAAATGACTAAAAGCATACCTTCATCCTCAAATAGGAAAGGTTAATTGGCACGCACAGTGTCTTCGCTTTCCCATGTTGCCTCCTCCACTCATCGGTCCTGCCACAACACTTCACTAGCCACACAGTCTTACCTATCCATTATACGCACTGGTCCCTCCTTGAAGGTCCCATCTGCATCAACCACAAGCTCTCCTCAAGAATCTCACCTTAGTAAGCCAAAATTCCCACTCACTGAATTTAACATACAACTGATGGCCTCTTTGTTGGGTTTGCGGGCAGAATATCCAATCTGGTTGGAACATAAATGCAGCGGAATTTAAAATTTTTATCCCTCAACCCACTAAGGATCACATGCGTTTCATAAAAATCGAAGGAAGGGTAAACGAAATCCTCACTCAGAGATCGACTGGCCAAGCCTTCAAAGTCCGCTGCTGGGTTTATTCGACCCCAAAGGTGCCGCTTCGAAAAGCCACTCACCCTACAAAGTATCCACACACGAACAAATACGAAACGATCTTGTTGAATGTTAGTTCGTGGTTCGCCTTTCTCAAGACGCAAATTGCATCTGCTTTTAATTGTTTGGGAAAGAAAAGACGACCACATCGAAAAATATATATGTCTTCACATTTATATATATCTATGTCTTCTAGGTTTTAGTCAAAATCGAATTTTATATTATTATATACTTAAAACTCTTTTAAATAATAAAATTTAAATTCAACCTATCGATAAGGAAAACGAATTTATTTATATTAATATATATTTAAACTCTTTTTAAATAATAACAATTTAAATTCAAATCCCATCGATAAGGAAACGACTTATATTATTATATATATTTAAACTCTTTTTTAAATAATAACAATTTAAATTCAAATCCTTATCGTATAAGGAAACAAATTTATTTATATTAATATATATTTAAAACTCCTTTTAAAAACTCCTTTACGCATTATTTCCTTTATCCAATAAGAAAATATAACAAATTAATTATTTGTTATAATTTAAATCACAAATTTAAACTTTCAAATTAAATTCGAATTTAAAATAACAAGTATTTCAGTTATTTGTAATTTAAAATAATTCATCATTTTAAATTACTACGTAGAGTGAAAAGCCATAACCGTTATTATTCTGCTCTTAATGTGCGACTTATAGGTTCAATTAACATCGCGTAGGCCTAAATCACATTTTGATCCTACAAGTCATAAGTGCCTCTAGCAAGACATTATGACTACCCAAGTTAAATGAAAAGCTCATGATCCGAGACAACCTTAATATAGCTAATGACATAATCCTTTTGTTCATGATATCTTGATAGAATATAAGGCATGGCAAAGTTTCAACCTTTATATCGTTTCATTCACACTAAACTCCAATTAGATCGACTAAACAACGATATCGATCTCCATCAATTCATTTGAGCACGCTACGCATTTCGCCCCAATTGTCGGTGGGGACCCAGCAGGATATTCCCTCTTATAATAAGAGGATACCCATCTTAATCGCTCATATCTCAATACATAATCTATTATGTTCAAGCATAACCTTTATAGTCATCCGATTAAAGACAACGTTTGATTATATCAAAACACAATATTCCTTATGTTGAGAACTATAGCGATCTCTGTGTCATGATTTGAATGACACAACTATTAGAGATTAACTTATGACTGATCCATGTATTACCTCAAGACTGCCCATTCAATATTTGTTCTCAACAAATATATATAAATTTGATTTGTATCTCATACACATATTCATCCTATGAATACTGAACAAATCCTATACTAATCTTAATTCATTGTTATTCCCATAACAATAACCGATTAGGGACATTTAGAATAATTAATAATATTATTCAAGGACATTATATATAATAAACATGCAAATCATCATAATAATAAATTCATAAATAGTCAAAAATACCATGTCCATACAATAGGCCTAGAGCACTATTACAACAAATTCCCACTTGCGCTTAAACCCATTCATCAATGTATCTAATACCTATGAACCTTAGTACGACGATCATGCTTCGCTTGGTGGTAGAGGCTTATCACCGGATCAACATTGTCATCCGCCGAACTCGTGATATCTTAACGCCACCTCTCTCAATGATTTCTAATGAGATGATAACGCCAAGAATGTGTTTCGATCATTGGATGTGATCTAGGTTCCTGCTTGCACAGCACCATTATCGCTTCACAATAAACATCAACAAGATTTGTAATGCTAGGAACCACTTCAAGGTCAATAATGAACTTCTTGATCCAAACTGGCTCCTTTCACGCATCGACGCGAATGTATTCAAATCTGGCCAGGGGACCAAGAATGCTTGCTTTGCTTTGAACTTTTCCAAATCTAATCGCATCCACCATTTAAACAAAAATACATATCCCGATTGTGACTGGAATCATCTTTGTCGATTGAAGCTTGATCCTGTAACCATTTACAACCAGATCATCTTCCAATCCGCCATACACCAAGAACATATCTTTAGAACTTCTCAGATACTTAAGAATGTTCTTGATACCGTCCAAGACTCTCACCTGATCCTGACTGGTATCTACCGCTATGCTTAAAGCATAAGATACATCCTGTCTAGTGCACAACATGGCATACAGATAGATCCTATTGTTGAGGCATAAGGAATCTTACTCATCCGCTCTCGCTCATCTTTAGAGTTAGGACACTGAGATTTGCTAAGAGTAATACCATGAGACATGGGCAAGTATCCTCTCTTGGAATTGCGATACCGAATCAAGCCAAGATTGTCTATAGCACTTTGACTTAGACCAATCGCCTCTTAGATCTATCTCTATAGATCTTTATCCCTAGGATATGCAGCTTCGGGCTTAAGTCTTTCATTGAGAAACACTTCCCCAACCAAGACTGACATTCTCGCAAGGTAGGGATATCATTCCCAATGAGTAAAATGTCATTTCAACATAAGACCAAAAATACAATTACGCTCCCACTACTCTCTTATAAACACAAGGCTCATCTTCATTTTCGATAAATCCAAACCCCTTTGACCGATTCATCAAAACGAAGATTCCAATCCCAAGAGGCTTGCTCTAAAACCATAAATGGATTCAAGTTGCGATACTTTTTACCGTAATTTAGGTTGTACAAAACCTCGTGCTGTGTCATGCACATCCCTCAAGTAAGTTTCCATTAAGAAACGCAGTTTTAACATCCATTTTCCAAATCTCATAATCATGATATGCGTGAATGGCACAAGAATTCGATAGACTTACATAATACTGTGTGAAAAAGTTTCATCATAATTATACCATGAGTTTGTTTGAAACCTTTGCAACTAGCCTTGCTTTTGTGCAGCACTTTGCCATCCATGCTCCGCTTTTCTTTTTTGAAACCCACTTGCACTCAATGGTCTTTGTACCTTCGTGTGGTCAATCAAGGTCCATACCGATTATCACACACGGATTGAATTTCGTAATTTCATGGCTCTAACCATTTCTAGAGTCTGATCCAACATAGCCTCTTGATAGGTAGTGGGTTCATTTTGATCCACTAACAATACATCATGACTATCTACAAGAAATCCATATCTCTTGGGCTCATGACGTATCCTATCAGATCTACGTAAATTTTGTGCTATAGGAGGTGTGTCAACAATAGTTTGTTGACCATGAGTATCCACAAAGCGCTCATCGTTATCTTGGTGGTTCTCGAATCCTTTCGAAGCTGTACCTACTCCCACTCAAGCTACTTTAGAAATAAATTCTTCTAGAAAGACACCATTTTCGAGCAACAAACACTTTGTTCTCTATGGGATTGTAGAAGTAGTATCCCTGGTCTCTTAGATACCCCACAAAAGACATTTATCGTACTTCGTCTCCAAATTTTTATTTGAAACTTAACGCTTTACATAAGTCTTCACAACCCCAAATCTTAAGAAAAGACAACCGGCCTTTTACCGGGCCCACATCTCATATGGTGTCTTTCAACCGCTTTCGATGGAACTCCGACGAGTGTGAACGCAATGCTTCAAGTGCATAACCCCAAAAGGTAAATGGAAGATCTGTTGGACTTCCATCATAGATCGAACCATACTTTCCACAAAGTTCGATTCTCCTCTCGCATAATACCCATTCCATTGTATGCTCTGTGGGGGAGTTAATCGCGAAATGATTCCACAAGTTCTAAGATGGTCATCAAATTCTTAATTAAATATTCGCCACCTGATCGACGTAAAGTGCTCGATTGTCTTGCCAAGTTGGTTTATGGTACTCATTTTGTAAAGATTTGGAACATTTCAAATGATCTCGATGATGTCTCATCAAGTAGACATAACCATATCCGCCTCGAAGTCACTGCAAATGTAACGGCACTTGTAACCTCCTCTAGCATCTGAACTTAATGGTCCACATACATCTGTATGTATGAGATCCAATAATTCATTGGCCCTTTCACCGTGTCCAATAAAGGGATCCTTTGTCATCTTACCTAATAGACAAGATTCACATGTATCATATGGATTCAAAATCAAATGAATTCAAAAGTCCAACTCATGGAGTTTCAGATGCTTCATTTATATGGCCAAGGCGACAATGCCAAAGATAGGTTGAATTTAAAATCATTGACTTAAATTTCTTAGTAGTTATGTTATAGACATGAGAATTGTTGATTTTTGAAGCTGTTCATAACATAAAGACCATCCTGTAAATAGGCATTTGCATAGAACATGTCTTTATGAAAAATGGAGCAATTATTATTCTTAATAATAAAAGAAAAACCATCATTATCCAAACAAGAAATTGAAATAATATTCCTACATATTGTAGGAACATAATAGCAATTGTCCAAAACTAACAAAAGTTTCTCCACCGGGCAAAGTAAGTTCATAACTTCCACAAACCCAAAAGCAAAGAACTTTGGCTCACGCTTGATTTGTAGATCAACTTCGCCTTCTTCGCTTGTCTAGTCCTTTCGAGCCCCTACACATTTGCGTGAGATCCACATCCAAAGATCTAATACCCGTGAACTAGAAGGAGAAAAATTAACTGTAACATAAATACCAAGAACTAGTCTCACCAGCCTTCTTCTTCTTCTTTAGATCCTCTAAATATAGCCAGCTCTTCCAATGACTGTGTTCATTGCAAAGAAAACAAAACACCCTCCTTTGGGCTTTAGCCTTGTCTGTGCTTGGGTTTGGGTTGAGCATTGACTTTCCTTACCCTTGCCCTTGCCCTCTTGCCCTTGTTCTTGAAGCCCTTTCCCTTTTGAACCATCAGAACATGGCCAAGCTTGGATTTAATATTCTCGCCTCACGGCTTTTAAGCATCGATGTAAAATGTAGATAATTTGTCCATTTCATTCATGTTATAGTTTCATGACAAACTGCCATAACTATCATGAAGTGAATTCAGATCAAATCAGTTGCCAACTCTGTTATTCACGTGGAAACTAAGCCTATCAAGGTGCTCAATATAGCCTTTCATTTTTAGAACATGAGCACTAACTGAAGCACCCTCAGCCATTTTGCAAGAATGCAATGCCTTGGTAGTCTCATACCTTTCTTGCCTTGCTTGTTGCTGGAACATTTCCTTAAGATTGAAGATCATATCATAAGCTTCCATATTTTCTAGATCCTTTTGAAGTTCAGAACTCATGGTAGCTAGCATCAAGCATGCAACATCAATGAGTCATGATGCTTCATACATTCACCTCTAGGAACACTATCAGCTGGTTCTTCAGGGAGAGGTTCATCCAGGACATAAAGCTTCCTTTCTTGTTTGAGAACAATTCTCAAATTTCAAAACCAGTCAAGGAAGTTAGTCCCAGTAAGTTTATCCTTCTCAAGGACTGATCGCAGTGACATAGTAGAATTGTTGTTGTTATTGTTGGCCATCTACAATGAATGCAAAGTTCGATAAGTATTTTGATTATGAAAAATTCACCAAATTAACAACCCTCAAGAATAATCATATTAATCTTAGTGAGCTAAGATCCATATTTTACTCAACTATAAGTTAGCTTTGGCATGACACTTAAAATTAAGTTATTTAGGTAGGCAACTCTTACCAATTACATCTCATGCAACTCTTAGATATTTATGGGATTTTGACATCATATGTCCCGGCATGTTTAAAACCCATCTAATGCCATTAGGCCCAAAACCGTTTTGATAACCTAATAAAGTTAAACCATTTTTAAACATATGGGTAGCACCATTACCATCTTGTCTCACTAATGTAACCTAATGTACTTCTACTTTCGTAGGAACCCACATTAAGGTGATAAAGGTTTGACGAGTGTTTAAATATGGATGGCATGTTAACTTTAAATTTTATGTGAGGAATCTTGATTGATTTTAATTTTTAATTAATAGATCTCATCATACATCTAGTATCACATACTCATGTAACATCATACATAACATCTCATACATGCATATAATAAATGTGTCACAGTATGGCCTTAATCTAGATTGATCTCCATAAGCCAATATGAAGATCAATAGTCATTCCTAGGTAGTAATAAGTAGCTCTATGATGTCGATTTGACCACCAATCCTATGATAGACACCTAGCTCCTCCATCATCATGGTTGGATTGCATGACTTCAAATGGCATTGTCTCTTGTTTTATTACAACAATTAAATAAATACTACTAATAGTAAAATAAAATTACACAAATAAAACGGCATAAAGTCAGATGACACTACAACCCTTGTAAAAACAATAATAATAATCCGCAAACACATTGGTCTAAAAGGCCATAATTGTACCATGTGAAGCAACACAACATGCAAAAATATATCATGTTATCACATAGCATAAACATTAAAAGAAATAAATTATAATAGGCGTGTGTTTAAAACCAATTAAATTCGCTAAGGCGCTACGAGTCATATCGCTGCCCGCTAGCCTAAGCAGGCGGATGGGTCGAGGGGGCCGCCTCAGAGGGTCGGGGCAGCGCCCGGAAATTTTTTATTTTTTTTTCTTCAGAACATTAGAGTTTCGCTTCAAAATTAAATTTATTGATCCATCAATAAATTTTGAATAAGCCGGAAAGACATCAAAACGCATTAAAAACAACATATTATGTAATCCTCATTACACATAGGGCTTATTTTCGCACTGCCACCATAAACAATCATTGATAAATCGTGACTGATATATGAATTCACCATGTATTAACTGGACAGACACATCCGTAATCAAATAACATGCTATTAAACTCTTTTAATGGCACATTATCCCATTCGGATTCTTAATCATATTAACGCATCCTTTTAGGTTTCTGACCAATCAATTAATACCTTAAATAAACCTATTATTAATTATGTCATTCGCACAAACCATAATATCACATATATTCAAAACGCAAATCATGTCGAATCATATACATCACATACATGATCAACACAGACATCGATTTTTATGAAAACACAAGTACTCGATACCATCGCGGTTTGGCGCGTAATATCCAATATGGTCAGAACATAAATGCAAATGAATTCTAAAATTTTATCCCTCAACCCACCAAGGATCATGCTTACAAAATCGAAGGAAGGGTAAACTAAACTTACCTCTTGTAGATCATCTACAAGCCTTCAAAGTTCGCCTTGGTTTATTCGACGTTGTGCCGCTTTCTAAAAGCTTACCACCTCTCTACAAGAATCCACAATACCTACCAAATAATGAACGATCTGTTTGAATGCTAGTTCAAGTTCGCTCTTCAAGATTTAAATTAGGGTCTCTCTCGCTTTTGGTTGTTCTTAGAGTAAAAGACTCCATCACACGAAAAATATATATGTTCACATATATATATATATATATATATAAGTCTTCTAGGTTTTAGTCAAAATCGAATTTTATATTATTATATATTTAAAACTCTTTAAATAATAACAATTTAAATTAAATCCTTATCTGATAAGGAAACAAATTTATATTATTATATATTTAAAAATTCTTTTAAATAATAAAAATTTAAATTCAAATCCTATCGTATATGAACTAATTATTTATATTAATATATATTTAAAACTCTTTAAATAATAACAATTTAAATTCAAACCCATCGATAAGGAAACTAATTTATATTATTATATAGTATTTAAAACTCTTTTAAATAATAACACGAATTCAAATCTTATCGATAAGGAAACGAATTTTATTTATATTAATATATATTTAAAAAACCTTTTAAAAAAACCCTTTACGTATTATTTCATCCACAAGAAAATATAACAAATTAATTATTTGTTATAATTTAAAATCACAAATTTAAACTTTCTCAAATTAAATTTGAATTTAAATAACAACTAATTGTTATTTGTAATTTAAATAATCTATCATTTTAAATTACTACAGAGAGTGAAAAGCCATAACTGCTATTATTCGCTTTCTAATGTGCGAATTCCTATAGGTTCAATTAACATTACAATATGCCTAAATCACATTTTGATCCTACAAGTCATATGGCCTCAGCAAGACATTATGACTACCCAAGTTAAATGAAAAGTCACGATCCGGCACAACCTTAATATACGAACGACATAATCCTTTTGTCTCATGATATCTTGATAGAATAAGGTAATGGGCAAGTCAACCTTATATCGCTCTCTATCTTCATTACTCAAACCCACTAGATCGACTAAACAAATGACATTGATCTCCTATCAATTCATTTGAGCACGCCATGCATTTCTCGCCCCAAATATCGAGGGACCTGTGAGATATCTCTTATAATAAGAGGGACAATTTCCATCTTAATCAAGCCATATCTCAATACATAATTTTAAGGTGTCTAAGTATAACCTTATAGTCATCCGATTAAAGACAACGTTGATTATATCAAAACACACACTTTATGTTGAGAACTATAGCGATCTGTCAAAGGATTTAATTACAATAACTATTAGAGATTAACTTATGACTTTGATCCATGTATTAATCTCAAGATCTGGTCCACGCCTCAATATTTGTTCTCAAATAAATATATATAAATTTGATTTAGACTCATACACATATTCATATCCTATGAATATCAATCAAACTTTCTTATAATATTCACTCATTGTTATTCCCATAACAATAACCGATTAGGGACATTTAGAATAATTAATAATATTATTCAAGGACATTATATATAATAAACATGCAAATCATCATAATAATAAATTCTCATAAATAGTCAAAATACCATGTCCATACAATAGGCCTAGAGCACTATTACTAACACTCTTAACGTCTGGAGAACAATCTTCAAATGATCTTCATGCTCCTTCTCAGACTTGGAGTAGATCAAGATGTCATCAACGAAGACCACAACAAACCGATCTAAGTAGGGTTGGAACACCCTATGCATGAGATCCATGAATGTCGCTGGAGCATTTGTCAATCCGAATGGCATCACTGTGAACTCGAAATGTCCATACCACGTCCGAAAAGCCATCATAGGGATATCTGCCTCCCTAACCCTCAACTGATGGTAACCGATGTGGAGATTTATCTTGGAATACACTCGAGCCCCTCTCAATTGATCAAACAAATCATCAATCCTCGACAAAGGGTACCTATTCTTGATAGTAACCCTGTTCAACTGCCGATAATCTATGCAAAGCCAAAGGATCTTGTCCTTCTTCTTGGCAAACAGCACTGGAGCGCCTCAAGGTGAAGTGCTCGATCTAATAAAGCCCCTGTCCAACAATTCTTGTAACTGGACCTTGAGTTCTTGCAACTCAGCAGGAGCCATTTTATGCAGGGTCATAGAAATAGGCGATGTACTGTGGTGTAACCTACTGGGACTCCTACATCCTTTTGCAGAGGTAATCCCGGTAGTTCATCCTGAAAAATATCCTCATACTCTCAAACCACCCGAGGTAGACCCAACTCTTATCTTGCCTCGTCCTCTAGGGTAAGGCTTGCTAGCAAACCCATCAACTCCATTCCATTCCACTTACACCGTACACCTGGCCAAAACATCATGCTTATCCCCCTGAAACATAACACAAACATTATTCTATGTGTAGGTGGTAACCCTCCTACGATCACAATCAATAACGACTCGATGTGCCGT
This sequence comes from Tetrastigma voinierianum, assembly GCA_016808115.1. NCBI lineage: Eukaryota > Viridiplantae > Streptophyta > Magnoliopsida > Vitales > Vitaceae > Tetrastigma > Tetrastigma voinierianum. The sequence continues at coordinate 7,256 of JAEQBH010007425.1, read as the reverse complement.
CAACCAGTCCATCCCAAGGATGACATCAAACTCCGACATGCCCATGACCCTTAGGTCCACAGTGAGTAGAATCCCTGAGGTCTCTAACTCACAATCCCGACATATCTTATCAATACTCACCCTAGTTCCTAGGGGAGAACTCACATATATCGACTTTTCCAAGGTTTCAACCTCTAAGCCCAAACCTTTCACTTAACTTTAACACCCGCTCCGATACCAATGCGCTTGTCCACCTCCTCTCCTCTATGGCCATAGCTATCTCGATCATCAAGTTTGTGTCTTGGTTACAGTCCCATAATTTACTCTCAGATGGACATCTTCGCATCATCCCTGCATTTTCTCTCACTCTCGCTATGTCCGTGGCCACATAATCATCAACGAAACGGCTAATTCAATGGACCTAGCCATGTATTTGAGCATTGTCATCGCTCGTTTCGGGCCTAAAGAACTCCCAGCTAGACAGCCAAGGTGCACAGGGAAATACTTCGCCCATGAAGATCTCACTTTGAACCGTTCTCATGTCACGTTGCCTTCCAAGTTCCTTGAGGCTTTAACCTAATCACACCATACTAGGGATTTACCATCTAGCTGGAATGCCGCTAGACATTCTCTCCTTGTATAACTAGTAGTGCATGTGCCAACCGCTGATAGACCTCAACACTCTGAACTTTTCCGTTTCGTCTTTTTCCGAACCCTAAGGTTATGTTTTCTAACCCTAGTGTTCATCTTTTCCTATATACATTCTACCATGTATATAATTCACGCAATATGAAACACAAAATCACGCAGTACAAAACATGAAATACACAATGAATGCAATGGTCTAAACCCATGCTCATCAAGTCCTAGGTAATTGCATACCTACGCCCTAATACCAAGCTGTGAAGTTGGTATTAGATCTATTAGGCACCAGACAATCATAAACCTAGGCACTGTACCATAACTGCATGTCTTAGACCCATGCTTACCAAGCCTTAGGTGTTCTTATACCTAAGCTCTGATACCAAGTTGTGACACTGGTATCAGATGCACCATAAATGTCTTAGCCTAGGTCGATGCCCCTCAAGCCTTAGGTACTTGTATACCTAAGCTCTGATACCAAGCTGTGATGCCCCAAAACTCGAGGATCCGTTGACCAAATAACCCGCAAAAACTTATGGATGTTTGCAACTCAATATCATTAATCGTTGTGTCCCCTTTACCGGACCCATAATTCTAACAAAAAATCGGACATAATCTCCTTTGTACGTGAGCTCTACCAAAAATACAAATCCTATAGGATATACAATCACATGATCTCTTCCGGGCCCAATATAATACAATGATCGCATCTAGTCCATTTATGAGTAAAAGTGGCCTAACCTGTCCATTTATCCATACTAAAAACATATTACTACTATGTTAACATGGTACTCTAAGAGTTTAATTACAACACTCTTATACAAAAATACATGCTAGAACTAGCCGCTCCAAACATCTTTACAAAAATGATTACAAAGCCACAACCCTGGCTTCACAATCGTTGTAACGCCCTTCCCCAATCGCACTGGGCTGAGGATGCCACGACATGGACTTCTTAACCTGATTTTTTGACATTAGTGGACCCATTTCAATCATAAATTCATAATGACATAAAACTTGTAATACTACCACCGTAGTGGTATTTAAAAGTTCTTGTACATAAATTTCTAGTCCCATTTATTTGTAGTTACAAAATTCCACTATCATGTACTCCCATTTACATTTCAAAAACAAGATAAAAAACCTACATATGGTGGACTCCTAATATTGTGTTACCTCAGAGAATGCGGGATGTCTCGTGACCTCTTCGCATCTACACGCATGAAACACCCGTGCTAAGCTTATAGCTTAGCCAGGAAAATAGATGATACCATATATGGCCACATGCAAGGGTCCTCAATATGGGGCGAGATCCATATAACATAATTTGCATATCATAATACTCAATCTCCCGTAGAAGTACATAACAGAAATCTTGTACAGAGGGTACCTGTAACACATATTTCATAAGCACTTGCATGCATTTGTTATTCATTATTATTTATTTATATATTTTTATTTTTATAACCGAAGCCTTATGCCTACATCTTCCAATGAAAATGGATAACAGGAAACAGAACAATAAGTACCCGTAGGTACATCACTGTACAAGATAGTGATAACATAGCAGAGTATGACCCAAACGGGGCCCAAGTAATGACCCAAACATGGCCTACAGAACGGTAAGCTGCAACATCAGAGATCCCTATAGGCATGCCTATCTATCCACTATCCGGACATAAGCAGGCACAGTTATTTATGTTTCCAGATTAGTCATGCTAGATCCTTAACATAGGTTCTTTCACATATTTATCATGATCGTTTTAATGGACTTGCACTAATTCATGTAACATTAATGCCTTAATTCACATCAGGCATCATCTAAGAAGGTTAGGCAAATTCCTACATTATAAACCAATTCTGCCTGAATAGTACGAGGCAAGTCCCAAGTCCATTTTCAACTACAATTTTAACCTAAGAAACGAGGTTTTTAGACAAAGCGATCTCCTTACAAAATGTTCACCTATGTCTTAAGTTTCCAAAGGTTCATGAATCAAGTCATTTAGACCTTTAAATTAGGAGGTATGACCTAAACATTCCGAACTACTCCTAGATAGTTTCCAGGAACAGAATCATAAATTGTGTCTTACATTTGAAAATTTTCTGAGAGAATGATAGAGACATAATTTGACCATACTTTCTTCATGAAAGTTGTTCTCCAAATGTCTAGTTTGGTGTGTTAAATTTGACCTAATATTTGACTCAAGAGGCTCAAGATATGGTGCAAACAACAAATACCCTGAGATGGGACAAAAATTATTTTTCTCAGAAAACTCTTTTTCAAGGTTCTTAGAGTAGATTTAGCATCTCAGTTCTTCTATAATTTTGTAGTTATGGTTATAGGTTTCCCTCTCCAACTAGAATCCAAATTTGAGGTCCATAGGCATGCTATGGGCCAACACAAAACACGTGTTTTGGCGGAAATTTAAGCAACACTTCTAAAAATACCTACATATCTCTTATTACTAATTTTTGTCCTTATCAAAGTACAATTCAACCCAAACCAAAAATAAGATCAAAGCCAACTTTAAACCCAACTAAAACCAAACAAAAACAAACAAAGAGAGGAGAAAATTAGGATAGTTTCAACTCTTTGATTTTCTTTGGAAAGACTCAATCCAGTTTTCTTTTTTCCTCCATTTCTTCTTAACATAGACAATTAGAACTCCAAGAGATGAAGAGAAACAAACCAAAAGTTTTAATTCTTTCTTCTTCCTCAAACCTACAGCCTAACTCTCATTTGAAATAAAAATGAGGAAATTCTCAATTCTAAGAAGTTTGTTGTCTTAAGGGATTTTGGTCTAATTTTTCCTTTTTTTTGCATTTAGTCCTCTATGTTTATTTCATCTATAAATCACTTATCATTATTCCAAATTCTATAACATATAATCTTCTATCTAATGTCCTTTTCGAGTCCTTTAATTTTACAATTTACAATTATCTTTTAGACTTCTTTAAAAATCCCGGTTATGTCCTTTTTCACATTTAGTACTTAAATTTTCAAAAAAATATGAATTTAACTTTTATTATACCCTACACATGTCATAAAACTAATAGGGCATAATTTGGGGTGTTACAATTGCGGCCTCGAGTGAGCTCATCCACCGCTGCACTCCCCGCATTTGAAACGTTTTTCCATAGCGATGAGTCACGCCAAGTAAGAGTAAACCAAAGAGGCTACTCCCCACCTAAGTGCACATGCAATGGCATGTTCATAATTCACATTCACATTCACATTCCAAGTAATAACATGCAATTTCTATTATGGAATCTTACATGTACCCTGCACCCAAGTCCTTAACGACTCCTACCACTCAATGCGATATCAAAGTGTGATAAAACCCATCATTTGTGGATTATATCCAATGATCATTTTACAAATAAAATTCATTTGTTTCAAACCAAAAGCTGATGTTACATCTCAATGATCATTTATATTCAAACCATGTGTCTTTTTGTTGATAGCGAATTTTGAGTCTCACCAGCAGTTTTTCCGTGACGCCTTCCTACACTTTCACTCAAGCCACCTTTGACACATATGGCGTAACCAAAAATACCAGGGCTTTTACCCGATGGGGTATCTATCTCTGCTTGCTATTACCCGACACATATTTTCATTTTCATGCATACAACCGTGCGACTCTGTTGAACGTTGTCCCACCGTACTGAGCCCACCCAATCAAACACCAAACCCAGTGTTGATTATAACCATGCATTCACACCCATGTCATGCCATGTTCCCCGGAAAGATAAATGCAATGCGAAGGCGCCACACGCAAGTATCATGCCACATGCATAATGAACGCTACATGGACACACAATTTCACACCGCTTACCCGATGTCATGGACAATCACATCACCTGCATATGACTTCTATACATCATTTCATTCATGTCAATATATCATGCACACATATATCAACATCAACATACAACATGTCATTCTATATTCAAGCAACACACATATTAATCAAGCCATAATGGCCATTTGCACATAGAGATCCATCACATGTCAATACGCTAGAACACACATACTAACATCCAAACAAGTCACTACTTAGTCAAGCAATGACACTCTTGATCCTCGAAGCCAAGTGTGACATACACTATGCCCACAAAACCGTCCACAAAATAGCCATGAGACAAGCCATAAAAGGCTAGCAAACCAGCCATCCATAGGCATCAATCATGCCCCTAAACAGGACATGAAACACCTTTTTCAAATTCAGTACCATAGTAGTACCGACCAGTCCTAATCAATCCTGCAACTGGACACAAACAATAACAACCTGTCATGCAACTCTTGAATGAACGGACCATAATTTGAGCTGTAGAGGTCTAATTTAGGTGATTCAAAAGTCTAACATAAATTTCACTAATGCAGCTACAATTTCCATGAAGGAAACTAGTCCAAATTCCCTCTTTTTTCCAACCGAAAATCACCCTGTAACTGGACAAGATATAGGATCAAAACAGGGTGGGGCCTCGGTGGCGCCCCGGAAATGACTATAACGGAGCTATAGAGGTCCAATTTTGGTGATTCAAAAGCCTAACATCAAAGTCACTTTATGCATCTACAATTTCTTATGAAGGACACTAGTCCAAATTCCATCTTTTTCCAACGGAATAATAGTCCCAAAATCTAAACAATGTGTATGGTCAAACATGGCTCATGGCATTCTTTAAATGGACCATAACCGAGAGCTATAGAGGTCCAATTTGGGTGATTCAAAAGTTTACATCGTTTACAGATGCAGCTACAACCTATAAATAACACTAATACAAATTCCTCTTTTCTCAATCGAAATCATCCCAAAAATCTTGCAAAGCAGGTATGGTCAAAATAGTGGCGTGACTATAATCCTAGAAAATGGACCATAACTAAAGCTATAGAAGTCCAATTTGGGTGATTAAAAAACCTAACATTGTGACACCCCAACCCGGCACCTGATGGGGTGTCAAGCGAGGGTGTCACACTTCGTGACTGGGACTTTTTAACCTTTTCTTCTCTGTGAGTCGACACTCACATCAAGTCTCATCTATATGCACAAATTTCGTAATAACAAAAAAATAGAATTTCTTTTACATATACATATACATACCACCATATCGGGATTCATTATATTCTCATACATATACTAGAGTCCCTTTACTTGTACTATTACAATTTCACTATTACAAAACTATACATATAAAATCGAGGATTTGCGAAACAAAGGCGATGAGCACCTATCTCCCTCGAGATGGCCCGTGCCGCCGAAGGTGAGATGTCCCGTCCTCTATCCTTGTCTTCTTCTTTTTTCAGACACACCTGACAAAAAACCCGTGCTAAGCTTTTATACAGGGAAACATACATGGACGACCAATAACATTGATCGTCGCAAGCTTAATCGAATACATTCTTATACCCATACAGATCATATACTTATGGCTTCTAACACTCATCATCTTATCTAGCATCGCCTTCATGGGTTCAAACATGTGCATATCATATCATTCCTTATCTATCATATATACTTTTGGGTTTATTTCTTGTCATTTGCTTATATTGTATACTCTTGATCTATTTCATATTATTTCTTGTATCATGTCTGCAAGTTTCAAGTACTTTCATGCTGTTCCTCTTTCATATTCAGATAACGTGCATGTAATTAAGTATACTTTCATATCTCAAATACTTTATGTATAACCTATCTATAATCAGTCCGATACTTTTATCTACATTCTTATACTTTCATATACCTGTGACTTTTAGTATGCTTTCATCTATCTTTCAATTGCTTATACTCTTTTCATCTTTCGCCTATGACTTATTACATATTCTATGTACTCATTACATATATCATTTTTATCCCTACTCATATCATGTCCTTTCATGTAGTGGTTACACTTCCATGCTATACTATTCATTTATTACATATTGTTTTATCATATATTTTATACGATCTTATATTGTCATATATACTTTACATTTAAGGTTTCACTTTGACTATAGAATTGATATTCACGATGTACCCGAGAGGGAATCTCATCATATTTGTATTCCCTATATTTTCATCTTGTACTTTTCTATATACTATACTTTTACATTTCTATATACTGCTTTCATATATCAGATTCTTCATATTATCTCTGTCAGATACATTTCTCTGTGTCATTGACACTTTATTTCTCAGACTTGCATACTGGTCATATACTTTTTCTTTCATATACTCAGACTTGTTCATATACTTTTCTATGTATTGTACTTATACTTTCCATATATCAATATATAATCATCATTATATACATACCCATGTACTTTTCATATAATTACATTTCATATACTCATTATCTTGGTACTTTACTTCTTGTTCTTGTAATCAGATACTATCATCGCATAGCAAAGGTTATGCTTCATATCATGTCATATATTCTATTCATTTCATTTGCATATACTTGTCATTTTTTGTGTTTCATGTCCGCAAATACCTTAAAAATGATGCAATTTAAATAATCAGACAGACCAAGGTACTATCACCAGACGACAATGATCTCTATCTCGTATATAAATTCAAGGTATCATCAGACGCAGACAAGAATCTATGCCATGTAATATGTGAATCTAAACGGGCCGCTATAATGATCCAAACGGA